>PVJS01002535.1:0-83559 GCA_004027185.1 Glis glis
TTTCTAAAAATAGGTATCTAACAATGCCTACTTACAGAACTGCTGTAAGATTCAAACAAAGCTCAGGCGCGCATACATGCACACACACCACACCACTTAGGGTTCAAGAGAGTTGAATCTAAGTATGAATATAAGAATAAAGTAAAAATGGAGCCCTGTTCTCTCTCTCTCTCTCTCTCTCTCTCTCTCACACACACACACACACACACACACACACCGCTCTAATGTGTATTTACACAGCCTCTTCTCCAGGGAGCTTCGGACCCAGCGCACTCTTTTCTTTTTTTATTTTACTTATTTGTTTTTTTGGTACTGGGATGAACCCAGAGGCTGAGCTACACCCCAGCCCCGTTTTACTTTTACTTTTGAAACAGGGTCTCACTAAGTTGTGGATGGCCTCACTAAGCTCCCGAAGCTGACTACGAATCTGCGATCCTTCTGTCTCAGCCTCCCAAGTACGGATAACAAGCGTGCGCCACCATGCTCAGCTTCAGCACACTCTTCTACACTCAGGGAAAGATGCTGCATCTGGAGACCCCGCCCCTCTTTGGCACCGCCCCTTTCTCATCCCGCCCACCTGATTGGGCGTCCCCGGTCCTTAGAGAGATAGTAGCATCCGGGCCTTCAGGGTCTGTCTACATCTTTGCCTGTCAAGTCCTGGCCTATTCCACCCCAATATATCTCTTTACCAAGGTTAAAAGTGTATTAAAATAACACAGATAGATTTATTGATCTAGATAGAAGCAATAATACTGTATGGCGATTAAGAACTGGAGCAAAAATTGTTGAAATCAGACTGGCAGTACTTAAGACAGCCCGCACGAGAGGCGCTGGGTCCTATTTACTTGGGACGCTGAGCCGCGGCCGGCCCGCCGCGCAGGCGCAGTGGGTCCGACTCGCCATGCCGACTGTCAGTGTGAAGCGCGACCTGCTCTTCCAAGCCCTGGGCAGGACCTACAGTGAGTGCCCGCCCCATACCTTGGGATCCGCGGCTCTCCCCCGAGGCTGGGACGCCATTCAAAAGGGCATGGCGACAACATTCCCGCTGCCCCGCACGTCGTGGGCGGGCGGGGTCTACGGGGGTCTGCTGAACGGGGCGGCTGGGCTGGGCTGGGCGGACGTAGCTTCTCCGACCCGCCTCGCAGCAGCTGCGTTTACATCGCCCGCGCCTGCCCGGCTCTCTGTCATTCATTCATTCACTGATCTGGCATCGGACGCCTACTGCATGCCCAGCACCGACGTTGGTGCCTGGGTACAAAGAAGGAAGGAAGCCCCGGGTTGTACCCCGAGTGTGGACAGTTGAGTGCAAGAAGAGAGCGCTGTGGGGACGCAGTTTGCGATGGGGGTGGCAGGAAGAGTTTCAGTTGGAAGGAGGGAACGGCATTCCCTCTATCTTTATTTTGTTATAGTTAATGTTTACTGAGCGCTGCTATGTGTCAGGCACTGTTGTAAGAACTTGGGACTTTATCTGTGCACATGGCACTGAAGGTCCACGTGCTCATTCTGATAAAGGAGGCAGACCGTCACTAACAAGAACAATAATAAAAAATATTCTGGATAGTGTTAAATGCTATTAAGGGAAGAAAACAAGGTGTTGTACTGAGAACAGCATTTGATAGGGTGGGTGAGTTGCAACCTGAGTTGCAACCTGAGTGATGGGTCTGTTCCATGGGCTTAGTCTTCAAGCTACGTACACTTCATCTGTTCCTCAATTCTAAAAAAAGACCACTGGAAAAAAGAGGGGGAATGCTAAATATCACCTATGTAATACACATATAGCAGTTGAAATCACTTCTGTCATAGCCGGGTGTGGTGGCACACACTTGTAATCCCAGTACTTGGGAGGCTGAGACAGGAGAGTCGCAGGTTCGAGGACAGCCTTAGCAAGTAGTGAGACTCTCCCCAACCTAGCAAGACACTGTTTCAAAATAAAAGTAGAAAAAAATAGAGCTGGGGGTATAGCTCAGAGGTAGAATGTCCCCCGGGTTCAATTCCTAGTACCAAAAAAAAGACATCTGCTACACCCCATAATTAGCAGTTTATATGAAGGCTGTACCAAGCAATTTGTGAGAGCTCACTGCTATTAGATTACAAGATAATAAAGCCCTAATCGATTTCATAACAGATACAGCTTCCCGGAATCTTACTATTACTAGCCAGGTGTGGTGGTGTATGCCTGTAATTCCAGAACTTGGGAGGCTGAGACAGGAGGATGGCAGGTTCGAGGCCACCCACCCTCAGCAACATAGGGAGACTCTCAGCACCCGAATGAGACCCTGTTTTTAAAACAAACAAAAAGGGATGGGGTGGTAGAATGCTCCTGGGTTCAATCCCCAATACCACCTAAGATATTACTGTGAAAATAAAGTTAGCTTTTTTTTTTTTTTGCGGTAACGGGGATTGAACGCAGGGGTGTTCTACCTCCGCGCTACACCCCCGGCCCTATTTTTTATACTTTATTATGAAACTGGGTCTCACGAAGTTGTGGAGGGCCTCACTAGGTAGAGAGAGAGAGAGAGCGAGAGAGCTGAGGCTGGCCGCGAACCCGGGTCCTCCGGTCTCCGCCTCCCAAAGTACTGGGATTACAAGCGTGCGCCACCACGCCCGGCTTAAAGTTAGCTTTTAAAAAACATTTCTCAAGTGGTACTTTTAGATATTACCTATTCTCAAGGTTGTTATTCTCCATATGGCCCTGTCCTAAGTCTTGAAAGTAGAGGCAATACGCTTGCCCTCTGAACTGCGCTCTAATTCCTTAACCACTTTTTATTATATAAAATGCTTACTTATATTTCTTATTCTTCTAAACCGTATTCTGACTAGTGGTATATGATACCTGCCTGAATTGCACAAGATGGTATGTGGCAAATACTTGTTTAAAACATCTATAATCAATTCCCAGCCAGGGAATTAGTGATTAGGTAATCTTGGTTTTCCATAGAGAGTGTTTTTTAGCTTCTGGATTTCTTGAAAGTTTTGATCAGAAAGATCGATGTTGTTGAGATATATTTCAGGTGAATTAGAAATAATCCTCATCATTAGTTTATATTGTGTTCTTTCTTGAAATATTTGAAGTGTCAGTTGGGTTGAGGTCACAGTTGGATGTTCAGCATGTTCAGCAAAGCATCTGGTTTCTAATAGCATGGATCTTTCTTGTTTCTATATTTTCTCTTCTTTCTGTTTTTTCCTTGTTTTCAGATGTCTTGTTAATGCTTTTTCTATCTGTATTCTCTCTTATTTTTTAGGGAAAGTTCTATCTGAAATTCCATTGTTTCTTCCAGTTACCACCATACTCCCCTTCACCATGTATTTTCCTCTCTCTCTCTCTCACTGGGGATTGAACTCAGGGACATTCTATCTCTGTGCTACACTCCCAGCCATTTTTATTTTTCTTTTGAGACAGGGTCTGGCTAGATTGCTGAGAGAGAGTCTCACTACATTACTGAGGCTGTCCTCTAACTTGCTATCCTCCTGTCTCAGCTTCCCAAGTACTGGGATTACAGGTGTGCACCACAACCCCGGCTAACATGTATTTTCTTTTTCTTTTTTTTTTTGGTATTGGGATTGAACCCAGGGGCATTCTACCTCTTAGTTACACCCCCAGCCCTACTTTATTTTGAAACAAGGTCTCACTAAGTTGCTGAGGCTGTCCTCGAACCTGCAATCCTCCTGTCTCAGCCTTCCAAGTACTGGGATTACAGGCGTGCACCATGATGCCCAGCTAATGTGTATTTTCTTATCAAAGATATTCTTTCTCCGTTGTTTATTGTTCTGGTCATTTGGTTCCTCTGTCTCCTTTGGAGCAATTTTGTCTTCTCAGTCAGTCTACCTTTGTACTGCCTTTCTGCCCAGATGGTTTCTTTCGTCACTCATCTTCTAGGTAGAACTGATTTATATTGCCGCTCTTCAATTCTGGCACCTCTCTGACTTGATATAATGATTGGCAATATTGCTAGAGCCATCCGTGTGTATCATACAAACCTTTAGGATAAAGTTACTTAGGTGTGTCATTTTGTGGAGGAAATTATTAATCATGATTTTCCCTTGTATCAAAATCCATGAAATGCAGTTGAAAGGAATAAAATATAATAATCAGGACTCGATATATTTTAATCCATATAATTTGGTTAATAACCATTTAGTTGTCTGTTACTATATATCAGAGACCTCAAAATTGAGCATCTTAGCGCAATCATTTGTTATCTCGTGTAGTTTCAGCAACTTAGGGAGACCTTATTTCCAAATAAAATAGGACTGGGAGATATAGCTTGGAGGCAGAATGCTGCTGGGTTCAACTTTAAGTACCAAAAAAAAAAAAAGAAAGAAAAAGAAAAAGCAGAGAAAATGGAAGACATAAAGGAGTAACTGGTCCATGGTAATTCTGAAATCCAAATGTTGGATGTTCTTTTTTAAAATATCTTTATTAGTGCATTAGTGCATTGTAATTATACATCATAGTGAGGTTAAAAGTGATATAAACATACAGGCCCACACAGCACTTGTTGTATTTCCTTACCCATTCCACCCTGCTCCCCCTTCGTTCCTCCCTGTACATGTTAGTGAGATTGGTAGTGATTCCTCCTAGGGATATTGTGCTTCCGAGCTATACCCCCAGCCCTTTTTAATTAATTAATTAATTAGTTTTGAAACAGTCTCGTTAGGTTTCTGAGAGTCTTTCTAGGTTGCTGAGGCTGGTCTTGAACCTGTGATCTTCCTGTCTTAGCCTCCCAAGTACTGATTGTGATGCCTTCGTCTGTAGACCTAGCATGTTCTTGATTCGTTCTTAAGGCCTGGCGTGATCTCCATGGCTCTGTGCCTCGCCCTCTCCGCGCTTGGTTCCACTCCTGAGTGATCCCAGGAAGCATGTGCTCACCCCTGAGTGATCCCCAGGAAGCATGTGCTCCACAGATGATTAGTTTTCTCAGTCTACTTCCTGCTAATAGAATTTTGAAGGTTCAAAGACTTTGTTTTGTTTTGTTTCTGCCCCTTTCAGTGCATGCTGGCAGTGTTTCTGCTTATATATTTCTTCTAAAAATCTTTGTGTGTCTTTGATGAATTTTACTGACTTCCCTTTCATTAGTCAAAAGCCACCCAATCCGCAAATCTTTAAAATAAGCTGTTTCTGTGCTTCGGATCTTCCTTCCTACAGTGCTCTTAATTGAGTTCTGTTGTGTAATTAGTTGGATTTGTTAATTTCTTTATATTACCTTTTGTTTCAATGAAATGTGCCTTTTATCTTTGGACTCTTAAGATTTTTCAGTCATGCCCTCAATTTTATAGCTTGGATTTGATATTTGCTCAGAAGTTATTTCTTAATTTTAGCAGTTTTATATCTGTAGAGGCTGAACTTTTTTGTGTGTGTGGTGGTGCTGGGGGTTGAACCCAGGGCATTCTACCTCCGAGCTACACCCTCAGCCCTATTTTACTTTTTAATTTGAAAACAGGGCCTCACTAAGTAGCTGAGGCTGGCCGCGAACCTACATTCCTCCTGTCTCAGCCTCCCAAGTACTGGGATTACAGGAGTGCACCACCACGCCGGCTGAACATTTTAAAATTTATCAACATCCTGGCTCCTTTTTGTTTCATAGCCCTTTTAGTTTATCTCTTCACTCACATAAGCAGTGAGGAAAAAACCAAGCTGCACTTTGAGCACTGATTGAAAGTCTTAGTTTGCGTTGCTAAACTTTCTGCCTGTATGTAGGAGGGGTTGCCCTTCTACTTCCCAATGCACTACCTCCACAGCCTCACGCGCATCCCACTCGAAGAACTCCAGGCTTTGACTGACAGCATTTTGAAGGTCCTTAGGTTTTATTTACAGTCCTCAAAGCCTGCTGTCCCTTTCCAACGCCACTCCTATGGATTTAGTTTTTGTTAGCACAGCACTGCACTTCCAGGGCTAAGGCGTGTATTAACAACCTATTGCTACCCTCATAAATTAACTCATTACTTAGGAGCGTGAAACAATACGCCTGGATTATTCCACACAGTGTCTGAGAGGCAGGAGCCAGAGAGTGGCTTGGCCGGGTGGTTCTGGCCCTGCATCCCTCACCACATTATAGATGAGCTGTCTATGGGGCCGCGTGTCATCTCAAGGTGTGGCTGAGCTGGAGAATCTGCTTCTGTGCTGGCTCACCTTGCATCAGAGCTCAGTCCACACCAGGAGCCGAATACCAGGAGGTGAGGCTGCTGGGGGCCTCTGGGGACAGCTTGCAGACTGGCTACCTGTGTTCACTACCTGCACTGCTTAGTGACAGCCCCACCCTTTTGTTTCCTGAAACCAGAGCCCTGGGAGTCATTGTAGACTCCTGCTCACTCGCTTCCACCTGCCACCAGCCATTAAGCCTTACCAATTTTGCCTCTAACATTTCTCCTCTTCTTCCTCATGTACATTCTTAATGGTTTATTTTATTTTTATTTTTATTTTTTGTGGTACTGCCGATGGAACCCATTCTACCTCTGAGCTACACCCTCCAGCCCTATTTTATTCTTTTATTTTGAAACAGGGTCTCACTAAGTTTCGGAGGGCCTCACTAAGTTGCTGAGGCTGGCTGCGAACCTGCGACCTCCTGTCAGCCTTCCAAGTACTGGAATTACAAGCATGTACCACCATGCCCGGCGATTCTTGTTGGTTTAAATGAAGCCCTCCCCATTTCTCACCTGTACTGTTGTAGGATGCTCCTGACTTCAATTCATCCTCCATCCTGCCACCAGTCTTAAAAGTGCAGGTCTAGGACTGGGGATGTAGCTCAGGGGTAGAGCACTTGCCCAGCATGACTGAAACCCTGGCTTTGATCCCTATCACTGCAGAACAAACAAACAAGCAAACACACCACAGCAATCCCAGATCTAATCATTTTCAGCTGCTTTTGCCCAGCTGAAAAATCCTTCAGTGTAACTCCCGTTGCCTGTGGGTAGATGAGAGGGCAAATCGTGGGCATGTGTGAGTTGTCCTCTCTTTTCTTGAAATGAACTTTTTGTTTCATTCATATTGAGCTATGTAGAGTTTCCAGCTTTGCCAAGCTCTTGCTTCATTCCCTACAACCTCTGACTGATGAACACATCCTTTCTGTGAAGCCCTGGGGGACCCTAAGTGGAGCTTTGTGCCACCTGTTCCTTGCACTTAAGATTATACTTATTTACACTTCTGCTTTCTTTGCTGGATGAGAAGGTAGTTAAGGCAGGAATTGTTTATCTTTGTAGCCCTGCACCTGGTACAGTACCTGGCATTTAATGGGTACTTAATACATATTTGTTAAGTTGACGTTCAATGTCTGGATCAGATTCTTTTTTTTTTTTTTTCGTGCTGGTGACTTGAACGTAGGCCCTTGTGCATGCTAAGCAGGCACTCTACCACTGAGCTTCACCCCAGCCCTGAGTCAGGAATCTTAAGACAGCTTTTCACTGGAATGTACTGGTGATGATGGTTTGTGTTCAATTTTTGGTAATGTGAAAATGCTCTATCAGGTATCAAAGTAAAGTGGAATGAAGAAGGGAGTTATTAATTACTGTAGACCCACGATATTTTAGGAGACTATGCCAGGTCTATCTGCCTGATCTCATTTAAATATTTCCAACAGTTCTGTGCTAAAAATGGCCATAAAAGACAGCTTTACAGATTCGGCATTGGTAAATTTACAAAAGGTGCAAACTCTCAGAGCTGGTAAATGGGATAGTCAGAATTCAGAACCTGATGAGCTTGGCTCTAAAGCTTCAGAGAGCTTTAAAATAGGACTTCTGTGACGCTCCTTCGTGGGGGACCTGTGTTTGGAGCCTACTTTATATTTGCTCTCTACTTAACAGGTTCTTTTTTCCTGAGTCTATGCAAACTTCCCAGCACTGGTACCCTAATCCTGTAGTTGATAGTTGATGTTAGTATAATCAGTTCTTTAATAGTTTTTTCTTTTAAAAATTTTTGGCAAAACTTTTTTTGTTATTGAGTGATGATGATGCCTGATTTCTAGATTGCTCAGTGTAAGGTAACTAATCATAAGAAAATACCATTTATATATACTTTTCATTTGTGAACAGATCAAAATTAACGGTCTCTTCTTTTTTTGCCCCTCTAGCTGACGAAGAATTTGATGAACTATGTTTTGAATTTGGTCTGGAACTTGATGAAATTGTATGTATTAGTTATTTACTTTCTAGATAATTCTGCGTATACCTCAATTGTTAGAGATTTACTATGTTTTATCTTTGTAGTTAAACTAGGATGACTCTTCTGTGGTGAGTTCTTGTGTTCTCTGTCCTTTTTTTTTTTTGCGGTACTGGGGATGGAACCCAGGGGCATTCTATATTTTGAAACAGGGTCTCACTAAGTTGCGGAGAGCCTCACTAAGTAGCTGAGGCTGGCCGCGAACCCTGATCCTCCAGTCTCAGCCTCCCAAGTACTGGGATTACAAGCGTGTGCCACCAGCCTGGTGTGTTCTCTGTCTTCAGGGAGGATTACTTTGTCTCTCTGGGTCTCATACTTTAGTCTTTCTGGTGGGCCTGCTTTTCATTTGTGAAATAAGGGGTTTGGATTATGTAGTCTTTTTTTTTTTTTGGTACTTGGGATTGAACCCAGAGGCATTCTACCTCCAAGCTACGCCCCCAGCCCGATTTTATTTCTTTATTTGGAAACAGGGTCTTACTAGGTTGCTGAGAGTCTCGCTAAGTTGCCGAGGCTGTCTTTGAATCTCTGATCCTCCTATCTCAGCCTCCCAAGTACTGGGATTACAAGTGTGCACCACCACGCCCGGCTGGGATTATATGATCTTTATAGGTGCTTTCTTGCTCTGAAATTTATATATGTGGTCTTTGATTTGTAACATATTTTTGTCAAGTGGCACTGACAAATTCAGTCTTCATATATGGTTTTTTGATCCTCCTGTCTCAGCCTCCCAAGCTGCTGGGATTACAGGTGTTATGTCACCACGCAGAGCCCATATAGGGGCTTTCCATGAAATAATTCTGAAAATGGAATATTTTAGCTGCTCTGTGTACGTGTGTGTTTTGCAAAAAATTAGGTCATTTTTTATTCAGGTACTTTCATTTATCTGGTAATCATATTATTTCCCTTTCTTTGCATGGGTCCATCCTAAAACCTACCACCCCCCTTGAAGGGACTCAGCTTTCTTCACTAAAAACAGTCTTTTTTTTTTTTGCTACTGGGAGTTAAATGCAGGGGCATTCTACCTCTGAACTACACCCCCAGCCCCAGCCCTTTTTACTTTTTATTTTGAAACAGGGTCTCACTAAATTGCTGAGGCTGGCCTCGAACCTGCTATCCTCCTGTCTAAACCTCCTAAATACTGGGATTACAGATGTGTGCCACCACACCCTGCAAACACCAGTAATTTTATTACTGATTTGATAAAACATTGTTTAAACTCCAGTTCTTTCTCTTCCTCCACTTGCCTTTCCCCATCCTTCTCCTCTTTTCCCTTTCTGCTCCTTCCTCTGCCTCCTTTTCTTCCTCTTTTTCATTTTCCCTCATTTTAAAATCTCGCCTCCTGAGTTCTAGGTGCCTAGGCACCTCGAGCCTGGCACGGCCTTGCACAGTCGCTGCACTGTGTGGACCTCCCTGGCTCCTCAGGGTGACCTGGGCGCTAGTGCTTAGTGACCAGAGTGAGTTCCTCTACATACTGTGCAAGTGCAGATTATAACTTTTTTTTTTTTTTGCAGAACTGGGGATTGAACCCAGGGGCATTCTACCTCCAAGCTCCACGCCCAGCCCTATTTTTTATTCTTTATTTTGAAACAGGGTCTCACTAAATTGTGGAGGGCCTAACTAAGTAGCTGAAGCTGGCCTCAAACCTGCAATCCTCCTGTCTCAGCCTCCCAAGTACTGGGATTACAAGTGTGCGCCACCATGCCCAGTTTAGATTATAACTCTTCATGTGGGCCAAGGTTTGAACTGCTCATTGTGGCAGTGGGAGAACATCATATAAAAAATCATTTCATATGTTAATAGAAATCCATCAGTTATCTTAGCAGGTTATTGGTGGTGGAAATAGTGGGAATTCTCATTAAGCAGGGTTTCCAAATGAATGGTAACAATAACAATTGAAATATAACTTATCAGGCTGGGTGTGGTGGTACACGCTTGTAATCCCAGTACTTCGGAGGCTGAGACAGGAGGATTGCAGGTTTGAGGTCAGCCTAGACAACGTAGCAAGACTCTCAGCAACCTAGTGAGACCCTATTTCAAACTAAAAATAAAATAGGGCCGGGGGTGGTACTTGTATTAATCGCCAGTACCACACACACACAAAAAAGAAATATAACATCATTTTGATTGAAAATTTTAGAATATATTTACAGTTCCCTGTTGTAAACATAGGAAATAGGAATTAACTTCTTGGCAATGGTTATCTTTTATTTATTTATTTATTTATTTATTTATTTATTTATTTATTTATTATTTTTGTGGTGCTGGGGATTGAACCCAGGGGCATTTTACCTCCAAGCTACACCCCTATTTTATTTTTTAATTTTTATTTATTTATTTTTTTTGCAGTACCAGGGATTGAACCCAGGGGCGTTCTACCTCCAAGCTACACCCCTGGCCCTATTTTTTATCCTTTATTTTGAAACCGGGTCTCACGAAGTTGTGGAAGGCCTCACTAAGTAGCTGAGGCTGGCCGCGAACCCAGATCTTCCAGTCTCACCTCTCAAGTACTGGGATTACAAGTGTGCGCCACCACGCCCGGCTTATTTTTTATTTTGAAACAGGGTTTTGCTAATTTGCTGAGGCTGGCTTTGAATCTGCAGTCCTCCTGTCCTAGCCTCCCACGTATTGGAATTTTAGGTATGCGCCACCATGCTTGGCTGGTTACTTATTTATTTTTTAAATTTTTTATTCTCTGCTCTAATGTGGTGATTAAGGTACTGTAAGCTCTGTCACTGCGTTAAAACCCGCTACTCTAGTGGTGTTCCTTCTTTTTTCCCTCTGGGTGGCCGTCATTCTGCTCTGAGCCTTGACTCACTTGATTGCTTCCCCTTGTGCGTATTACTCTTCTAGTTTTCACCATTGCTTCTTTTTTGGGAGGCGGTACCAGGGATTGAACCCAGGGACATTCTACCTCCAAGCTACACACCCAGCCCGATTTTATATTCTTTATTTTGAAACAGGGCCTCACTCTGTTGCGGAGGGCCTAAGTAGCTGAGTCTAGCCGCGAACCTGGATCCTCCTGTCTCTGCCTCCCAAGTACTGGGATTACAAGCGTGTGCCACCGCGCCCGGCTCACATTGCTTCTGATGAACTCTTTTTTTCCAGATGATGTTTTTGTTAGCTTATCACTCATCCTCACATTCCTTCAGAGTGTAGATGCCCACAGGAGTTAGCTTTTGGAGTCATTATTCTATAAGAAGTTGTATTTCTTTTATTTGGTGATTCATCTTTATTTCGCTCTCTGCTGCTTTTGTTGTTGCTCTACGTTCTTGGTGGTATATTCATTTTCTTTTAGATGGAGATGGGCAAACTTTCTTTTTTTTTTTTTGTAGTACCAGGGATTGAACCCAGGGGCGTTCTACCTCCGAGCTACACCCCGGCCCTATTTTTTATACTTTATTTTGAAACCGGGTCTCACGAAGTTGCGGAGGGCCTCACTAAGTAGAGAGAGAGAGAGAGAGAGACAGCGAGAGAGAGAGAGAGAGAGCTGAGGCTGGCCGCGAACCCGGATCCTCCGGTCTCTGCCTCCCAAAGTACTGGGATTACAAGGGTGCGCCACCACGCCCGGCTGGAGATGGGCAGACTTTCTGTAAAGGGCCAGATTGTAAATATTTTAGGCTTTGTAGGCTATATGGCCTGTTATAACTCTGCTGTTGCCGTGTATGACAATGGGTCATATGTAAATGAAGGGGTCTGTCTGTGTTCCAGTAAAACCTTATTTGCAAAAATAAGTGTCAGGTATGATTTGGCCAGTGACTTATTATTTACTGACCCTTGCTTTAAGATAAATTTGTGCTGTTCTGGAATGACTGGGGATGATCGATGTCTGACTTAAGTAAGATTTGAGTATTTTTCTATCTGCTGTGGTTTTAATATTTAATATTAAATAACATTTAGTACTTTCACATTGTTTAAATATAATAACATGTTGCATCTGGGCGTGGTGGCACACGCTTGTAATCTTAGTACTTGGGAGGCTGAGATAGGAGGATCGCAGGTTCGCTGCCAGTCTCAGCTACTTAGTGAGGCCTTTTGCAACTTAGTGGGACCCTGTTTCAAAATAAAGAATAAAAAATAGAGCTGGAGTTGTAGCTCTGAGGCAGAATGCCCCTGAGTTCCATCCCTTGTTCTGCAAAAAAAAAAAAAAACAAACCCAAAACAAAGCCAGCCTTGGCAACTTAGCGAGGCTCTCAGCAACCTAGTGAAACCCTGTTTCCAAATAAGAAATAAAATTGGGCTGGGGGTGTATCTTGGAGGTAGAATGCCTATACATTCAATCTCCAGAAACAAACAAGCAAACAAACAAACCAAGAAGACCCTAAAACAAATGACATGTTGCAGATATAATAAACCTATTTTTGGTGCAGAAAAGAAACTTATAATGTAGTGGTTTTTATTAACCTTTTTTTCTTTTCTTGTTTTAGACTTCTGAGAAGGAAATAATAAGTAAGGAACAAGGTAATGTAAAGGCACAGGGGGCCTCTGATGTTGTTCTTTACAAAATTGATGTCCCTGCCAATAGATATGATCTCCTGTGCCTGGAAGGATTAGTTAGAGGACTTCAGGTCTTCAAAGAAAGGTGAGGAAATGTGTTTGCTAAGGCAGGTCTCTTCTTGCTTTTCTTCCCCTATCAGCAACCATGTTTAAATTTTAAGAAAAATCTTGTATGAGTACACAACTTAGATCAGCGTAGAGGGATGATTGAAGGATGAGTCATGGAGATGGTAGCCATTTGAAAATTTGCCTGATGATTGAGTCATAGTCTTTCATTTTGGGAATTTATTTGTAAACTGGAGGTTAATGACTTGAAGGCTTCTTAAAAAGTTCTTTTGCAGGTTTGTGTGATTTCCCCTAGTAATGTTGCTGTAATGGATAGTTCATTGGATTCATTAAAGTTTGGGAGGAAAAGTAGGGGTGGCAATACTTTATGTGTGTTTACCTTTAGAATTGAAGGAAGCTTAGGAGCAGAACATCCTAACTAGAAAACCTGAATATCTTATGATGACTTTATCATGTTGGGCACGTTAATTGGCTTCTCTAGTTTCAATTGCCTAATGTATATAATGAAGAAGATTTTTAAGGTCCCTTCTAACTCTTGATGTAATATATAGAGAGAATGTAATGAATATTTAAAGTGAAAAGGTTAAAGAAATAGCTATCAAAGATAACTATTTTGTTTTTATTATCTATACATTATCTGGCCAGTTGCAAAAGAATCAGAGCCTCTGAGTGTTGGCCTAGGTGGTGAAATTATGAAAAGCTTCACGTGAATGATGGGTGTTTGCGAAATGATGTTTGGTTGCTTGGTTAAGGTGGTTATAATTTTGAGATTGACCAAATTTGTTCCCTGCATGACAATCAGACGTTTATTTAGGGTCAAGAATAACCTTTCAGAGTGTGTTTCCTCAACCTGCTGGATCAGAATCTGTATTTTTAATAGGCACCCTGTGTGATCTTTATGATGAGACACGATTAGGAAAGTGACTTAGAACCTTTGCAACTTGAAGTAGAGTGGAGTTCATGGACCAGCAGCACCTACATAAGTAGAGAGCTTGTTAGATATGCAGATTCTCAGCCTCCACCCAGGATCCATTGAATCGGGATCTGAGGTTTAACAAAGTCCTCAGCTGATTGTATGCATGCTGAAGTTTGAGAAGCATTACCTTAAGATAGTAGTTCCAGACTTGTGTTGATAAAAGTTGCCTGGAGATGCTTTCAAAAAGCACCACTCACCAAGCCTTTGTCTTGACTTTTCTGAGTCAATAGATGTAGATAAGATCAGGGAATCTATTTTTAATAAACCGTATTTTTTTTTCTTAGAAGTTCAGTCTCATGGCTGCAATAAAACTTAAAGGTTATCTAACCCAGCACCCTGAACAGTTGTGGGATTACAGGCACGGGCCACTATGCCCTGCTCTGTTCTGCTAATGGTTTTGTAGCCTTTGCTGGGACTCTAACTTAACTGTATTACTTAACTGTAGCTCATCCCATTGCCCTAATTCTGTTGATTTTTATATATTTATATAAGCATAGTATGTACTTAATTTATCAAATGGTTTGATTAATTATTAGTAACTTTGTTTTACCATTCTTTTAGAATAAAAGCTCCAGTATATAAACGGGTAATGCCTAATGGAGGAATCCAAAAATTGATCATCACAGAAGAGGTAATAAGGATAAATTCTTATGGCTACCCTCCCCCTCTTTTTTGGGGGGGTTACAAGTGTGCACCAGCATGCCCAGCCTATTTTCCCCTTTATTTTATTTTATTTTATTTTATTTTATTTTATTTTATTTTTTTGCAGTACAGGGGATTGAACCCAGGGGCGTTCTACCTCCGAGCTACACCCCCAGCCCTATTTTTTTGTACTTTATTTTGAAACCGGGTCTCACGAAGTTGAGGAGCGCCTCACTGAGTAGCTGAGGCTGGCCACGAACCCGGATCCTCCGGTCTCCGCCTCCCAAGTACTGGGACTAGGAGCGTGCGCCACCACGCCCGGCCCTATTTTCCCCTTTGAAAGGGCTCTTTATATGTATATCTACAAGGTGAGGAGGAAGAAGGAACAAATCTGACTCTTCTGTCAATGCCATTTTCTGTGATCCTTTGCTAAAATGGGTATTTTAGCCTCTAGCTTTTAAAAAGTATCAATTTATTACCAAGAAACAAAGAGAACAAAGTGCCTGTTTTCCATAAATTTGGAAAATCTTCAGATGCTTCTATAAAACACATTTGAAACTAGGCGTGATGGCACATGCCTGTAAACCCAGTACTTAGGAGGCTGAGATAGGAGGATCACAGGTTCAGGGACAGCCTTAGCAATCTAGCAAGGCCCTCAGCAACTTAGTGAGACCCTGTTTCAAAAGATAAAAAATAGGGCTGTGAATGTAGCTCCAAGATAGAACACCCCTGGGTTCAATCCCCAAGACCAAAAATTAAAATTAAGTTTAATTAAAAAATTAAATAAAAATAAAACACAGCCAGGCGTGGTTGGCGCCAAAAATAAATAAATAAAACACATTTGTAATATAATTGCTTAAATTGTGGTATATTAATATATTTTTTAGAGATAAAGTTTTAAAGGGGTTATTTTGGTAAAAATATAGACTGAGCAAATTATTTCTAAAGATTAATTTTGCTAGATTATTTAGTAAGTTTTCAGAAATCTTACTGAAATGTAAATTCTGTGAGGCTAGCTCTTGCTTACCTCTCATTTATTACTTGCTTACCTCTCATTTATTACTTTTCTCATTTATTACTTGTATACTTGTTTGAATCAAGATTTGTAGCATTGTCAGAAGTGCAGCTATGTTTTTATTATGAGCTATTACTACAGAGAGAAGCCTCAATATTTATCATCTTAATGATGTTTTGAATTTCAGACAGCTAAAGTACGCCCTTTTGCAGTGGCAGCAGTTCTCCGGAATATAAAGTTTACTCAAGATCGATATGACAGCTTCATTGAACTTCAAGAGAAATTACACCAGAACATATGCAGGTTTGGGTTTCACCTCATTTCCTCCTTCCCGTCCCGTCTTCTCCCTCTCCCTCTCCTTCCCGTCCCTTTGGTCTACCTTCTCCTCTTGCTCCTTCTACCTCCCCTCCCTCTATCCATCTTTCCTTTTCTTCCTCTTCTACAGATATTTTTCAAATATTTCTAAATGAATAGTATGTGAGAATTTAATTTTGCTTTACCAGATAGATAAATTTGTTACCATTTACAAATGGTGTATGCATAAGCCGGGCATGGTGGCACACGCTTGTAATCCCAGTACTTGGGAGGGTGAGACTGGAGGATCCGGGTTCGCAGCCAGCCTCAGCTACTTAGTGAGGCCCTCCGCAACTTAGTGAGACCCTGTTTAAAAATAACGAAGAAAAAAATAGGGCTGGAGGTATAGCCTGGAGGTAGAATGCCCCTGGGTTCAATCCCCAGTACCGCAAAAACAAACAAAAATTGTGTATGCATGAAGAAATGCTAGATATATTTCGAGTACTATATAGAGAATTATCTAGTCCTAGAGATTTTCTTGTTTTGTTTCATTTTGTTGTTCAAATCATTATTAATGGATTATACTACTAAGTATAAGCCATGGTAATTCGAAGTAGGATCTAGCATTTTAGAAATTAAAAAATTTTCCTGTCCATCTCAGTTTTTGAATAAATATAATTGCAGATAGATAAAACTTGAGTTTGGGTCTGAGGTATAGTTCAGTGATAGCACACGTGCCTAGCATGCACAAGGCTCTGTGTTCAGTTCCCAGCACCACAAAAATAAATGAATGAATGAATGAATAAATAAATAAACTGGACTTTAAGTTACTGAATTATTCTATCTCTACATTGTTGTTTGTCATTTCCTGCACAGCTCTCTTTGGTGCAGTGATACGCAAACCTATAATTTCTAAATCCCTAAAAGTCAAGGAAGATAAGAACGGGAGTCCTTGAAATAATTTCAGTATTTCAAAAAATTCTAATGAAAGCTACATATTTACAGATGATGAGAAACCCAAGTCTTTAACATATCCAGTTGCTTTGTGTTGGTACTGAAATAAGTTATTTCATATTGATCTCAAGGTATATCTGCAGTTACATATGTCTTGAACAAAAATAGAAAAGTGAGTTTTTATTTCTTAATAATGGCAGTTTCATGAACTGTGGACACTAGTGGGGACTTGTATGTATGGGATAGTCTGGGAACAGGACAGAAAGGGATATTTTTTCTGTGGTGAAAAACGTTTAAAAATAGAAATCACACCCATGGTTAAGCTCCCAAAGTATCTTTATCCTGAAGCATCTTTGTTCAGGTGGTACTTCAATAAGTGTTTTTCAGTTTCCAAATAACATTTATTCTCAGTCTTTTTATGTAAAACAAATCTATATGTTAGCTTTCATATCTCACTATTAAGCAAAATAATAATTAAGTATACTTTTTAAAAGAGAATGGAAAATACAAAAACAATTCTGCACACTTAAATCCAGCTGATTTTATTTACTTATTTTTGTGGTATTGGGGATCAACCCCAGTGGTATTCTTTTTTATTTTTATTTTTTTTGCGGTACCGGGGATTGAACCCAGGGGCGTTCTACCTCCACGCTACACCCCTGGCCCTATTTTTTATGCTTTATTTTGAAACCGGGTCTCACGAAGTTGCGGAGGGCCTCACTAAGGATAGAGAGAGAGAGAGAGAGAGAGAGAGAGAGAGAGAGCGATCGAGCTGAGGCTGGCCACGAACCCGGATCCTCCTGTTTTAGCCTCCCAAAGTACTGGGATTACAAGCATGCGCCACCACGCCCGGCCAACCCCAGCGGTATTCTATCTCTGAGCTACACCCCCAGCCTGATTTTATTTCTGTTTTGGAAACAGGGTCTCACTAAGTTGAGGAGGGCCTCGCTAAATTGTCGAGGGTGGCTTCGAACTTGCGATCCTCCTGTCTCAGTTTCCCAAGTACTAGGATTACAAGCGTGTGCCACCACACCCGCCTGCCAGATGATTTTTGACAAAGGGGACAAACCCATATGCTGGAAAGCCAGGCGTGGTGGCGCACACTTGTAATCCCAGTACTTGGGAGGCTAAGACAGGAGGATCCAGGTTCGCGGCCAGCCTCAGTTACTTAGTGAGGCCCTCCACAACTTAGTGAGACCCTGTTTCAAAATAAAGAGTAAAAATAGGGCTGGGATGTAGCTCAGAGGTAGAATGCCCCTGGGTTCAATCCCCAATACTGCAAAAAAACAAAAACAAAAACAAAAAAAAAACATATACTGGAGAAAAGAGAGCCTTTTCAACAAATGGTTCTGAGAAAACTGGATACCCAGATAGAAGACTGAAATTAGACCCCTATCTCTCACCCTGCACGAAGGTCAACTCAAAATGGATCAAAGACCTAGGAATTAGACCAGAAACTATGCAATTACTAGAAGAAGCCATAGGACCAATTTCTCCAATATATAGGCACCAGTAGAGACTTTCTCAATAAGACCCCAAAGCTGAGGAAATAAAACTGAGAAACAGTAAATGGAATGGCATTAAATTAAAAAGCTTCTGTGCAGCAAAGGAAACAAGCCTAAAGAGAGAGCCTGCGGAATGCAAGAGAAGTTTTGCTAGCTAATCCTCTGATAGAGGACTAATATGTAGAACATATAAAGAACTCAGAAAACTTAACACTAAAGAAAATCCAGTCAAAAAACGGCAATAGAAATGAATAGACATTTCTCTAAAGAAGAAATACAATTGGCCAATAAATATGTGAAAAATGTTCAATATCGCTAGCAATCAGGGACATGCAAATCAAAACTACACTGAGGTTCTACTTAACTCCAGTTAAAATGGCGATCATCAAGAATACAAATGAAAACAAATGCTGGATGTGGGGGGAAAGGAACTCATACATTATTGGTGGAATTGTAAATTAGTACAGCCATTACGGAAATCAGTTTGGGGGTTCCTCATAAAACTAGGAATGAAGCCACCATATGACCCAGGTATGCCACTCCTTGGTATTCTTTCCTAAAGAACTAAAATCAGAGTACTATAGTGATACATGCATACCCATGTTTATAGCAGCACAATTCACAATAGCCAAATTATGGAACCAACCTAGGTATGTGGTGTATTCTTGTTTTTCTTTCTTTTTTATTTTCATTTTTTAGTGTTAACTGGGGATGGAACCCAGCCTCACTAAGTTGCTGAGGCTGGCTTAGTACCTGCAATCCTCCTGTCTTAGCCTCCTAAATATTAGGATTATAGGCATGTGCCACCATGCTCAGCTGCAAGTCTTATATAATTTTAAAAAATTGAAATAACTTTTTGCATCTTATCAGATCATGGTAGAATGAAACTAGAAATTAATGGCACGAGAAACTACAGAAATTATATAAACACATGGAGACTGAACAGTGTACTATTGAATCAACGGTGGGTTATTGAGAAAATGGGGGAGGGGATTTAAAAATTCCTAGAATCGAACAAAAATGGAATCACAGCACACCGAAATCTGTGGGATATAGTAAAAGCAGTATTGAGAGGGAAGCTTATCGCTCTGAGTCCCTACATCAAAAACCAGAGAGCTCTCTAGCCAGGCATGGTGGCATACACCTGTAATCTCAGTACTTGGGAGGCCGAGACAGGAGGATTGAAGGTTCGAGGACAGCCTCAGCAACCTAGAACTTCAGCAACTCAGCCAGATCCTGTTTCAAAGAAAAATAGCCAGATGTATAGCTCAGAGGCAGAATGCTCCTGAGTTCAATCCCCAGTACCAAAATAATAATAATAAAATAGATAAATAATAAATAAATAAGAAACACAGAGATCTCAAACAAATAACCAAATGATGCATCTTGAGGTTTTAGGAAAATAAGAATGAGTCAGGCACAATGGTGTGTGCCTGTAATCCTAATACTTGGGAGGTTGAGACAGGAAGATCACAGGTTTGAGGCCAGCCTGCAGTAACTTAGTGAGACCCTGTTTCAAAATAAAAAATAAAATAGGGCTGGGTTTAGCTCAGAGGTAGATTGCCTGTGTTTTCAATCCCTAGTATCACCAAAAAAACCCAAACCAAAACAAAACAAAAACATAGCACTACTCAACTCTTAGCAACCTAGCGATACCCTGTTTCGACGACAAAAAATAAAAAGGGCTGGGGCGCAACTCCGAGGTAGAAGGCCCCTGGATTCAGTCCCCAGTACCCCCCTCCCGCCCACATACACACACACAAGGCTGTTCGGTGGCTCAGTGTATGACCTACTGGGACAGGGCTCCATGTGCTGATGGAAGAATGTGTGTCCTGCAGCTGTGGGCCGGCATGCATTATAAGTGGTGTAACCCAGCTCTGACTTGTGTGTGGAGTTTTGTCTGGACGATCTGTCTATTGGTGAGAGTGGGATATTGAAGTCACCACTGTTAGTACGCTGGGGCATGTTCCTCCCTTTATTATTGAAAGGTATATAATTATCCCTGTCATTTTGTTCATTTTCTTTGGGATGTTTTGTACATTCTGTTTTATTCTTACTGACTTATTCATCTGAGACATTTGGTGGGTTACTGTATTGATAATGTTTGATTCTTTCCTATTTGTAGTGTTTCTTTGGGAATCTTCTGTGATGCTGGGCTAGTGGTCATGAATTCCTTTAGATTTTTTTTTGTTGTTGTTTGGTTGTTTTTTTTCTTTTCTTTTTTTTTTTTTGCAGTACTGGGAATTGAGCCCAGGGACATTCTACCTCCAAGCTAAACCCCTAGCCCTGTTTTTATTCTTTATTTTGAAACAGGGTCTCACTAGGTTGTGGAGGGCCTAAGTAACTGAGGCTGGCTATGAACCTGCGATCCTCCTGTCTCAGCCTCCCAAGTACTGGGATTACAAGCATGTGCCACCACGCCCAGCAAATTCCTTTGGTTTTTGTTTAATTTTTTTTTATGCTGGGCATAAAAACCTAGGGGCATTCTACCTCTGAGCTACAGCCCCAGCTTTTTTCATTTTTTACTTTTATTAATT
This sequence comes from Glis glis, assembly GCA_004027185.1. Classification (NCBI taxonomy): domain Eukaryota; kingdom Metazoa; phylum Chordata; class Mammalia; order Rodentia; family Gliridae; genus Glis; species Glis glis. Next base: position 20,636 of record PVJS01002535.1, read on the forward strand.
TTGGTACTGGGGATTGAACTCAGAGGCTTTCTACCTCCAAGCTACACCCTGAGCCCAACTTTATTTCTTATTTGGAAACAGGGTCTCACTAGGTTGCTGAGAGCCTCACTAAGTTGCCGAGGCTGGTTTTGAACCTGTGACCCTCCTATCTCAGCCTCCCAAGTACTGAAATTACAAGTGTGCACCACCACACCCAGCTCATTTTTTATTTTGAAACAGGGTCTTGCTAAGTTTCTGAGGGTCTCCACAATTTATCACTACTTTAATGGTTGTGAGAATTCGTTCATTATATTCCACTAAAGATGCCATATAGTAGCAATGGACTATTTTAGGGAAATATTTAAAATAAAATTTTAAAACATAGAGTCCGTTATTTTTAGGATTTCTTCTTTGGGATATTCAAATCTCTTTCCTTCTCTTCCTTTCCCTTCCTCCCTCCTTTTCCACTTCCTCTCGACATTAGGAAACGAGCCCTGGTTGCCATTGGTACCCATGATTTGGACACTTTGTCGGGCCCATTTACCTTTACTGCAAAGCGCCCTTCAGATATCAAATTCAAGCCCCTGAATAAGACCAAGGAGTACACGGCCTGTGAATTAATGAACATATACAAGGTAAATATTCTTTTTCATGAAGCAGTAGCTTGTAATAAATCAATAATGCCATCAAAGTCAAGTCTTAGAATTAGGGAAATGTAATGAATGCTTTGTATAAAATAATAACATCTAACAAGCCGGGTGTGGTAGTGCACGCTTGTAATCCCAGTACTTGGGAGGCTGAAACCGGAGGATCCGGGTTCGCAGCCAGCCTCAGCTACTTAGTGAGGCCCTCCGCAACTTAGTGAGATCCTGTTTCAAAATAAAGAATAAAAAAATAGGACTGGGGTGCGGCTCAGAGGTAGAATTCCCCTGGGTTCAATCCCAGTACTGCAAAAAAAAAAAAAAAGTCTAACCCAGAGATACTGATTCATCTAATTTAGAATGAGGCCTAGATCATTAATTTTGTTTTGTTTATTTTTACTTTTTAAATCTCAGGGATGATTTTAATGTACTTCTAGAATTGACAACCTCTGTAAAAGATTGTACCACATAGTAATGTTTGTGTTTGTATATAATTAAAGTTCATGCTAGTATAAGGAATACAGTATTTAGCTAGGTTTCTTTTGTGTAGGGAGAATACTGTTACAGCATGTCTACCTCCCATTATTAGCATTTTAGAGTCCAACAATGAAAGTGAATTCAGTGTCACTTTTGATTGTGAATAACAAATAGAAATAGTGTGTATCGTTTAGAAAAAGTAGCTATTTTCCTTAGCTTGATTTGCAAGTGGTTTCTTTGGGTTTATCCAAATAGCTTTGTGATGGTTTGCATTTTGTTTGAGATGACTTGGGCCTACCAGTGTAATTCTGTTCGTTCCTGAAAAATAGCTCAATTACGTTCTCAACTCTTCCCAGTAGAAGAGGAGTTTGTATAAGGATGTTAAGATACTAATTTATGTTTGAAAATCTTATAAGTTTAGAACTTTCTGTGATTTGGGATGTTTTAATGTTTTTCTGATTCTCCCCCTCTTTTTTATTATCAGGTTAGTGTATAAAATTAATTATAGTAATAGAAATAAAAAATTATTTTGTTTGACTTAATTTTTTTTAGACTGACAACCACCTTAAGCATTATTTACATATCATTGAAAACAAACCTCTGTACCCAGTTATCTATGATAGCAATGGTGTTGTCCTGTCAATGCCTCCAATCATCAATGGTGAGCCATTTCATAAGCATGTGGATTATTGCTGTTTCTTCTTACTCTTAAGGATTTTTGTAGAATTCTCAATAGACTTGCTGAATCAAATCAAACAATTCAATCTGAGACTCTTGATTCTTTTGTAGATTTTATTTTAATACTACTTTTCATTCATTTATTAAACAATATTATACTGGTGGTTGTTATATATTTTACAAATGTATGACTATTGATAAATGCATTGTAATATTTATAATATTTATGTTGATGTTTTAGTTGTAGTAGTAATTCATTTGGTTAAACTCAGAGTCAAACTATGTTTGGCTGTAGTTTTATAGTTAAACTAAAACTTTTTGTTTGTTTGTTGTTGTTTTGGTCCTGGTGATTGAACCCGGGGTGTTCCACCTTGCTCCTACATCCACAGCCGTATTTTTTATTTTTTTATTTTTTGAAACTGGGTCTTAATAAGTTGATGAGGGCCTTGCTAAGTTGCTGAAGCTGGCCTTGAACTTGCCATCTTCTGTCACAGCCTCCCAGTGTACTGGAATTATAAGCATGTGCCACCACACCTGGCTTAAACTAAAACTATTAATCTAAATTTTGCACTCTTAATTTCTTTTTGAAGGCTATTTTTATGAGCCATTCTGAATGTGGTGGTTTAACCTGATTCACACATATAGGAATATCTCTTTGAAATCTCAGACTCTAGCAGTTATAGTGGTTAAGAACATGGGCTTCTGGCCAGCCCCTGCAGCACAAGCCTGTAATCTAAGTGTTTGGGAGGCTGAGCCAGGAGGATCGCAGGTTCAAGGCCAATCATAGCAACTTGGTGAGACCTTGCTTCAAAATAAAAATTAAAAAGGGCTGGGGGTGTAGTTCAGAGGTAGAATGTTCCTGGGTTCAATCCCAGGACCAAAAAACAAAAAATGGGCCTTAGAGTTAACCATCTAGGCTCAAATCTTCACCTTGCTGCTTAAGAGCTTGTGATCCTAGCCAGATAGCTTAACTTTTTCAAATCTTAGTTGTCTGTCTGCAGTTATGTGATAGGGTTGTGGTGATGTTTAAATAAGATAACATTTAGAGCCGGGCGTGGTGGCTCACGCTTGTAATCCCAGTACTTGGGAGGCGGAGACCGGAGGATCCAGGTTCGCGGCCAGCCTCAGCTACTTAGTGAGGCCCTCCGCAACTTCGTGAGACCTGGTTTCAAAATAAAGGATAAAAAATAGGGCCAGGGGTGTGGCTTGGAGGTAGAATGCCCTGGGTTCAATCCCCGGTACCGCAAAAAAAAAAAAAAAAAGCTAACATTTAAAGGTGTGGTATTATTTATCTGTGTTCTCCAACTTGCCATGGGGAGCTTAAAACAAAAGTCATATATTCCCTTACTTGCAAGGTGATAGATTATGTTGTGTTCTAAATTTAAAATGTGGTTTCTGTTTTGTTGAGCTTTGTCGTACACTTAGTTTCTGAACCTGATTTGTTGTTACTGTTCTGTGTTCATTGCAGGGAATCATTCCAAAATAACAGTAAATACTAAAAACGTATTTATCGAATGCACTGGAACTGACTTTACTAAGGTAAGTAAAATTTTTATTATAGTTTTGAACCATCAGACAGGATAGAGTTTACTTCTAGGCCAAGACCATATGGTTAAAATTAAACTATTTATTTTGTAGGTGGGAACATGTTTTAGAAATTTAGAAAATTAAAACTATGTTGATTTTCTATACTTTGTTTATGGTGCTTTCATTAATTTGACAAATGTTTAATGAGCACCTAATGTCTTTCTAGGAATTTAATAATAAGTTATATATATTTTTCACTTCAGAGTACACCTAGTCTAGTGGAAGAATTAGTCACTACATAGCTATAAAACAGAAACTGGAATAAGACCTATATAAGACATTTATCTTAGTTGGTTTAATTTGGAAGGGGGTACTGGGGATTGAACCCAGGGGCATTCTACCTCTGAGTTACACCCCAGCTGTGTTTTATTTTGAATCAGGGTCTTGCTAAGTTGCTGAGGGCCTCACTGAGTTGCTGAGGCTGGTCTCGAACCTGCGATTCTCCTGTCTCTCAACCTCCTAAGTACAAGGATTGCAGGCATGCACCACTACACCCGGCTTAGTTACCTTAATTTAAATGTTGAATAATTTCCTGCCTTTGTGTACTTGGTAAAATTAAAATAAAAAATGAACTTGGCATGGTGGCGCACATGTGAAATCCCAGGGCTTTGGAGGCTGAGACAGTAGGATTACAGGTTTGAGAACAGCCTTAGCAATGTAGTGAGACTCTCAGCAACTTAGTGAGACCCTGTCTCAAAATAAAATAGGGCTGGAGTTGTAGCTTGGAGGTAGAGAGAGTGCCCCTGGGTTCAATCCCCAGCACCACAAAAAGAAAAAAAATAAATGAACTGGCTATTATTAAGTTTTATTTAGTAAATTGATAAAGGGTTTATACATACAAAGATATCCAGAATACATAGATTACTAGTTGTTCATTCAGTTTTATTCACAACATATATTGGATTGGATTTCTACGACAGCTTTTTGCTATGACTTATGACTTTTTAATTTTTCTTTTTTTTTATTTTCATGGTACTAGGGATTGAAATCATGGGCATTCTATCTCAAAATTATACCCCCAGCCCTATTTTATTTTTATTTTGAAACAGGGTCTTGCTAGGTTGATCGAGTCTCACTACTTGCTGAGGCTGTCCTCAAATTGCAATCCTCCTCTCAGCCTCCCAAGTACTGGGATTACAAGTGTGTGCCACCACGCCTGGCTCCTTTTTTTTTTTTTTTTTTTGCGGTACTGGTGATTGAAAATCCCAGGACTTTGAACATGCTAGGTAAGCACCCTACCACTGAGCTACATCCCTAGCCCTTTTATTTTTATTTATTTATTTTTTGTATGGTACTGGGGGTTGAACCCAGGGGCATTCTACCTCTGAGCTCCAACTCCAGTCCTATTTTTTATCCTTTTTTTTTTTGCAGTACCGGAGATTGAACCCAGGGGTGTTTTACCTCCAAGCTACACCCCCGGCCCTATTTTTTATACTTTATTTTGAAACTGGGTCTCACAAAGTTGCAGAGGGCCTCACTAAGTAGCTGAGGCTGGCCTTGAACCCGGATCCTCTGGTCTCCGCCTCCCAAGTACTGGGATTACAAGTGTGCGCCATCACGCCTGGCCCTAGCCCTTTTTATTTTGAGACAGGGTCTCACTGAATTGCCCAGGCTGGCCTTAAAGTTGTGATCCTCCTGCCTCACTGTCCTGAGTAGTTAAGATTGTAGGTGAATGCCGCTGGGCCTGGATGGGATGTGATTTCTTTATACTTGTTAAGTAAAGCATAGGGCGAGGTGGCAGTTCAACAAATTAATGGGAGAAGGCTGCGTTTGAGAGTAGAGCAGGGGCACGGCTTTCACGCAGATCCTTATAGGACTGGAGACCATTAGGTTTTTCATTTACAACTTTCATCTGTTGTATTTCCCTTCAGAAATATTGTCAGGATAATAACAGATCTTACTATTTAAATTTTTTTAAAACATTTAAATTCATGCATTGTCAGACCTTGGGTATCTTTCCTGAAAGTTAAATTTAAGAGTTAAATATATACAGGAAGAAGGCGTACATCCCAATAAAGTTACTGTAGTTTTTTTTCAATGGAAAGATTATTTAACAAACATATTGGCTCTTAGTACATACCAGGCACTATTCTACATGTTTTGTATATTAATGCATTTAATCCTCCTAGTAACAAATGAGGTGGGAACTTCTATTATCTCCACTTAACAAATAAGAAACCTGAGCTACAGCGAGGCTAGGTAGGCCGTCCAGAGTCGCGCTGCTAGTGAGTGGCTGAGCCAGGGTTCAAGCAGCCCAGTTTCACAAGCGCAGGACATGGATAACATTTACTCCAGTAATTAGCCTTCTTTCTCCTGAAACCTGGTGAGCCGAGGTTGGGCTGGGGGAACTAAATGATTTGTCTCAGTCATGGATTGTAGCTCTCAGAGAACTGCGTGAATGCAGAGCACCTGGAGATAAGAAGAGGCCTTGGCATAGCTTTCATTCCACTTCCTTTCTTAGAATGTGTGTGGAAAGGTCCATTTTTAGATGTTTGGGGACTAAATTATGTTAAATACTCATTACCATCTGAGTGAAGAGAGACTATGTAGGTTACCATAATATTATTTTTTTTCTTTTGCAGGCAAAAATAGTTCTAGATATTATCGTCACCATGTTCAGTGAATATTGTGGAAATCAATTCACGTAAGTTCATTCAGCAAGTTGATTGATGGCCTGCTGCTCTGAAGCCCAGGCATTAAGGCCTTGTGCGTGATGTGACAGCGGAGAACATGCTGCCTGTCACTAGAACATAGAATATGTCCAGGGAGATAGACATCAGTACCCAACGTAGAAAACAAGAAGCGATAAGTACTTCAGAGTCTTGGTGATGTTCTGGTTTTGTAAGGGTGAGCTGCTTCCAGCTGAGGCAACTGGGACTGCCTCATGGAGGCAGCAACATTAAGCTGTGTTTAGGGATCATTGGATTTGAAAATGTAAAGACGGAGGAACAGCGAACAGAACAGCTAACAAAGGTAGAGAGACACATGCAAGACCAAAGCATGCACCCTGGGTGTGCAGCAGTCAGGTTATTTTTTATTTTTTATTTTTTATTTTTTATTTTTTATTTTTATTTTTTGGCGGTGCTGGGGATTGAACCCAGGGGCATTCTACCTCCGAGGTACACCCCTAGCCCATTTTTTATTCTTTATTTGGAAATAGGGTCTCACTAAGTAGCTGAGGCTGGCCGCGAACCCAGATCCTCCTGTCTCAGCCTCCCAAGTACTGGGATTACAAGCGTGCACCACCACGCCCGGCTCAGGTTATCTTTAAAACATGTTTTTAATATAAAAATTTGTTTAATACACTTATATGGTCCTTACTCTGTATCAGTATCACAGTTTATAATATTAATTATAAATCAAAATAAACATATAACTGTAAAAAGCATGACTGGAATATATGGGCTCTATCAATAGTTTTGTTGTTTTTTAACTGATATGCATTTCAGTGATTGTATCAGTTACCTGTTGTCATGAGATCTCTGCCCTGGTAAAGAAACTTTTCAAGTGCACACTGGCTCAAGGGACATGGGAGTCTTAGAAGATTAATCCAAGCAACATTGTTAGAACGTGATAGATTGAGTGTGTGAGGCTAGAATTGTAAATCAAATTAAGATTGATTAACCATACACGTTTCTAGAATTTATGGCCAATTTTTTTTTAAATATTTTATTTCTGATTTTTTCTTTTAGGGTTGAAGCAGTTGAGGTAGTTTTTCCTAATGGAAAATCAAATACCTTTCCAGTAAGTATTTAAAAATGATGATGAAGATGACAGTGCTACTTAATAGTGGCTATAGAGTGCTTGTGTTCTTGCCATTCATCCGTCTGTCCATCCATCCATCCATCCATCCATCCACCCATACACCAAACCACCCTCATGCCAGGCACTGTAGTACATACATTATGTTGATTCAGTCCTCAAAATAACCCTGTATGCATGGGTGTTATTATTATGCTTTTTCTAGAAAGAGATCCTGAGATCTTGAGATGAGAAACAGGTTGCTTATTACTATTAAGTGGTGTAGCTGGGATTTAAGTTCAGACAGTCTGACTTCAGCTGCCAACACTGAGTTATATAATAACATTATAAGGCCCTAATTCTTATGAATTATTCTTATGAACTAGTTAACTGGGTAATTTATAGTCTTGCCCCTTTTAAGATTATTCAGCCCTGCAAATCTGATTAGTTTGTTCACACTTGAATTAACAGTTGCTGAAGGGCATAACTGTAACTAATAAATAATTCCAGATGTATTAATAAGACTAATTTAGTAGTAAGCACAGTTATTGTTTGGACATAGGATCTTGGTAAAAAATCTAAACCAGTATTATTCTTAATTGACTGGGCTTATTTCCGCCCAAGAGGACTTCATGTAAAGATGGCCATTCTAAAACATGGTGGTATCTCAGACATTTAGTTGTGGCTCTGACTCAGTGGGACTGTTCTTTGATGAGCATTTTATCCTTTGGATTTTCTACTATTTCCCTGACATTTGTGAAGTGAATCAGAGCCTAAATAGCTAAGTAGCTTTTAAAGTAGATTAAAGTGATAGAGAAACTAATAATGATGTGAGCTTTGGAATTATGTTCTTTCAATTAGCTTATCAAGTCATTAGCTTATTCATTAGTTATTTCATGTAGGCCTGCATTTTTACTCATTAAATACATACCAAATGCTTATTGACAGGCATTTTTTTAAGCCCCGGGAGTAAAGCAGCACTCAGACTCAGCAGTTTATTGTTATTTTGACCTAGGACTAGCTGTTCATCTAAAACTCACATTCCTTACCTTTAAAATGAGAATACTAATAATCTGTTGGAAGGGCTTGTCTTAAAAGTTTATCTTGTGCCGGGTGTGGTGGTGCGCGCCTATAGTCCTAGTATTAGGGAGGCTGAGACAAGACAATAGTAGGTTTGAGAACAGCCTCAGCAATAGGGAGACTCTTGGTAACCTAGCGAGAGCCTGTTTCAAAATAAAAAAGGCCAGGCATGGTGGCACATGCTTGCAATCCCAGTACTTGGGAGGCTGAGACAGGAGGATCGCCAGCCTCAGCTACTTAGTGAGGTCCTCCACAACTTAGTGAGACCCTGTTTCAAAATAAAGAATAAAAAATAGGGCTGGGTGTGTAGGTTAGAGGTAGAATGCCCCTGGGTTCATTCCCCAGTACCGCAAAAAAAAGGAAAAAGAAAAAAATTGGTTGTCTCTTCTGTGTAGCTCACAGTGACTCTTCAGTAAGGTTTGTTATTCCTGCTGTGATCATTAGCATCTAGTCCAGTGTCTCCCAGACTCTACTGTGCACTCAGTCACTGCACCTGGGCATCTTCATGACCTGCAGACCGTGTGTTAGTGTGTCCAGTGTCGCTGCTGCTGCTCTATGAAGCCCTGAGCCCCACCTTGCTCACAAGCACTCAGGGGATGCTTCTGTTCCTACTCTAAGAGTAGCAAGGCTCTGGACCATGGCCCTTCCTTGGTTCAAAACAGGTTTTTAAGTGTACAGCCTTTTAGGCAGGCACAGTGACACACCCCTGTAATCCCAGTACATGGGAGGCTGAGACAGGAGGATTGCAGGTTTGAGGCCAGCGCATGGTAATTCAGTGAGACTCTTAATGTCAGAATAAAAAGGGCTGGGAGTGTAGCTCACTGATAGAACACCCCTATCACCACCAAAAAAAAATGTCTAGCCGTTTTTGCTAGATGCAGTTATACTTTTGAGAGTAATTTGGTGATAAGAAATATTCATAAGCCAGGTGCAGGAGGATTGCAGGTGAGAGGCCAGCCTCAGCAATTTAGGGAGACCCTCAGCAACTTACCCAGACCTTGTTTCAAAATAAAAAGCCGGGCGTGGTGGCGCACACTTGTAATCCCAGTAATTGGGAGGCTGAGACCAGAGGATCCGGGTTCATAGCCAGCCTCAGCTACTTAGTGAGGCCCCCTGCAACTTAGTGAGACCCTGTTTCAAAATATAGAATAAAAAATAGGGCTGGGGGTGTAGCTCGGAGGTAGAATGCCTCTGGGTTCAATCCCCAGTACTGCAAAAAAAAAAAAAAACAAAAAACACCAAAATGCAAAATAAAAAAGGGTTCGGGATGTAGCTTGGAGGTAGAATACTCCTGGGTTCTATTCCCAGTACCAAACAAACAAAAAAGAAATAAAGAAATATTCATAAATGTTTTCAGAGGTGCTGAAAAGCCTGGGTTTTCTGTACTGTTGCTCTTACCTAATATGGTAAAGTTATATACCATTTAAAGGATCGTGAGAAACAGTTTCTGAGATGTTCCCACCCCGACTGTCTCCTAGAGCCAGGACTTGGGGCATCATTGTATTTCCCCACCTGGGAAATGGTAAGAGAGAAACGTCAGCACTCTCAGACTTCGTATGATGGATAGATAGCACATTGTGACACTCGAATTATTCTTTCTTGGTCATACACACCTGCCTTCATGAGATGAGACTGAAAATCTCTAGCAGGATTTATAAACATCTTAGAAAAGATGTAACAGCAATATTTTACAGCGGAAGATGGAGAAGGAACATCTAAAAGAGGAAAATACTTGGCATTTTATATTACTTCCAAGGAGCACAAATCATCTAACAAGTAGAGTGTTCATGTATGACTCTAATGTAACAAACTTGTTCTCTCCAATAATGTTTTAAAATAAGGTTGTTTATTTATTTATTTATTTTTTGTGGTACTGGGAATTGAACCCAGGGGCATTCTACCTCCAAGCTACACCCTCAGTCATTTTTATTTTTCATTTTGAAACAGGATCTTGCTAAATTGCTGAGGCTGTCTTCGAACCTGCGATCCTCATGTCTCTGCCTCCCAAGTACTGGGATTACAGTTGTGTGCCACCATGTCTGGCAAGTTTATTTTCAATATGTGGCTTCAGAGATAATTTCTCGGCAGGGTAATAAAACTGTAACAACAACTAATTGAATTAGAAACAGTCTATAGTTGCATCTGATGGGGAATGATTTAAACTTTCAAACTCTTTTTCTCTTTAAGGAACTGGCTTACCGAAAAGAGATGGTGAGAGCTGATCTAATTAACAAGAAAGTTGGAATCAAGTATGCTTTGAATACTTTATTTATTTACTTATTGTTAGAGCTTGGGAATTAGACTCTCTCAATTTGTCTATCAAGTCATTAGTTTATTCATTAGCTACTTTATGCATATCATGTACAAAGTACACACAAGTCTCTAATTTTTTCTGAAAGAATGCTTGGTGAGGACTTTGACATCCTTCAGAGTAAGTTAGGAATGATAGAGCTTCAGTTAGGATGTCTAATGGGGCTTCAAAAAAGGTTACAGTTTCAGGTAGTAGCATATCTTAAAATAAAACGTAAATATGTTTTACATAATCCAGTGAAGTTTATGGTTTGTACATTTCTTTTTTCAGAGAAACTCCAGGAAATCTTGCCAAGCTTCTGACCAGGATGTGTTTAAAGTCAGAAGTCATCGGTGATGGGAATCAGATTGAGATTGAAATCCCTCCAACCAGAGCTGACATCATCCATGCGTGTGATATTGTAGAAGACGCAGCTATTGCCTATGGATATAACAACATTCAGATGAGTCTCCCGAAAACATACACCATAGCTAATCAAGTAAGATTGCACCCTTAAATAAACACTCCTTATTGTTAGAAACTGATTATTGGATGCCAGGAAGGCTTCGAGAAAAACAGAACATAGGAATTAAGGACTATTTGGGCATGCTTCACTGTGAGAAGCATTTGTTATGGAGAGGATACAAAACAGATGCCCAAATGATTAGAGTCCGTTGAAAACCTGTGATGACTGGTTCTTTGAAGAAAGACAGGTTTTGAGTGTGGACCCCTTGTTGAATCTAACCGGGAGACTCAGGTTCTCAACTTGGGCCTGAAGGTAGAAGCTTCAGGGAGATGTAGGGGTGCAGGGGGAAGGGGGGCACCGTCTATCTGTCCAGAAGTAGAGGGTTGGCACAGTGGTGAGGGTGGGGGATGGTGGTATCAGCAGGGTGTTTGTTAATGAGGGGGGATGGTTTCCCTTTAATGATATGTTCTGTATAAATCTCTTAAAAAAACAGGAGATTTTATTGAGATATAATAGAGAAAATTTTCTCCCCAGTTTCCTCTTAATAAGCTCACTGAACTTCTCAGACACGACATGGCAGCGGCCGGATTCACTGAAGCGCTTACCTTTGCTCTGGTATGTATCAGAACGTGCTTTTTCTGTTCAGCTGATTGTTCACTTCGAATCTCTGAATTATTTATTCTTTGATTCCTTATATGAATTTTTAAAATCTAGACTGCTAAAATTTACAGATTCTAGAATAGCTGTGTTACTAGCAATTGTGCGATTTCTGGTAAAGAACTGTTGAAGCATTTCCTTTTATAGTCAGAGAAGAACATGAAGGCCTAGAAAAAATGTCTCAAGTGACAAATGACAAAGTATTTTATAGTTTCATGTGAGTATTGAGGGTTCACAGTGAATTTCATAACCAAATTTATTAAGTTAGAATATTTGGTCTTAATTTGGTTGTGGCTGTGCCCACTAGATGCCGCCCTGGTTAAGGACTTGTGGACTGTTCCACATTAAACTTATTTCTTTGTCTTTGAACATGTTCACAAACATTTGCTTTGAGTTGAAAAGCTGACATAAAAGGCTTAAATCAGGAAATGAGTTTTATTACAAAATCAGAAGGAAATCTCCCTCCCCCACCAGACTGACCATTTGAAAGAATAAAATGTGTATACAATTTGTAGGTTTTTTTCCTCTTGCTGAATATTTCTGTGGTGCCTACAATGTATTCTTAAGCATTCAAATAAACTAGTTTAATGACCTCTGGGGGTGGGGTGCTACTTTTCTCCTACCCCCACTCAATCCCAGCCCTGAAATTCTCAATCTTTTAGAATATTTACGGGGTTGTTTAGATTTTCTAGTTTAGGCTTTGATTTTTCAGAATCAGCAGTTTTTCATTCAAATTTATTGAGCACTTATTGTATACGCCAGGCACTGTACCAGTGAAGAAGCCTAACGCTGAGAGAAGAGAAGTACCGAACACATTTCCCACAACAGCAGAACCATGAGCAGAACCCTGGCCTGTCTCCCTAGCGCAGTGCCTTCCCGTTGATCCTACTGCGTACACTAGCCGTACAGCACCACATCACTCACATACACACATGTTTCCATTCATGAGCATCACAATTTTCTATAAAGTAAAATATAAAAAATAACACTGAAAATTTTACTTTTTATTTTTTGCGGTATCGGGGATTGAACCCAGGGGAGTTCTACCTCCAAGCTACACCCCCGGCCCTATTTTTTTTTTTATACTTTATTTTGAAACCGGGTCTCACGAAGTTGTGGAGGGCCTCACTAAGTAGAGAGAGAGAGAGAAAGGAAGAGAGAGAGCGAGAGCTGAGGCTGGCCGCGAACCCGGATCCTCCTGTCTCCGCCTCCCAAAGTACTGGGATTACAAGCGTGCGCCACCACGCCCGGCCCAAAATTTTACTTTTTAAATATATAAATGGCATAGGAATCAACACTTTTTTTTTTTTTGCGGTACTGGGGATTGAACCCTGGGGCATTCTACCTCCGAGCTATACTCCCAGCCCTATTTTTTATTCTTTATTTTGAAACAGGGTCTCACTAAGTTGCAGAGGGCCTCACTAAGTAGCTGAGGCTGGCCGCAAACCTGCGATCCTCCTGTCTCAGCCTCCCAAGTACTGGGATTACAAGTGTGCGCCACCATGCCCAGCTAACACGTACATTTTGATAGATTCAAACTTAACAGAACCCCATAGAGTAACCATGGCAGTTCCCCTCTCTCCTCTCCCTCCACAGGGCTGACTGCTGGTAGAGTTGAGGTGTATTTTCGCTGCATGAGCAGTGCATTTGGATTCTGTGGCTGTGGCTGCGTGGCCCATGTCTGTGGAGGAGCAGTGAGCTGACTTTTGTCCAGCGGCTCTTTGCAGGGAGTGTTCACCCTGTGCTGAGGGCTTTCTGTGTGGTTCCAGTTCTTCTCAGCACAGCCCTGTGAAGTAGTACTTAGCTGCTGTGAAGACAGCAGTAATTACTTGTTCCACTCCATGTAAGGCAGTTGGCTGTGGACCAGATTCCGGCCCAGGCCTGTTTTCATCCAAAGCTTGGGACTGAAATGTCACACTATAGATGTTAGAAACAGTCAGTTCAGCTGAGCGTGGTGGCGCACGCTTGAAATCCCAGTACTTGGAGGCTAAGACAGGATTGAGAGTTCATGGCCAGCCTCAGCAGCTCCACAACTTAGTGAGACCCTGTTTCAAAATAAAAAATAAAATGGGGCTGGGGGTATGACTTAGCAGTAGAATGCCTCTGGGTTCAATCCAAGAAAGAAAGAAAGAAGGAAGGAAGGAAGGAAGGAAGGAAGGAAGGAAGGAAGGAAGGAGCTAGAGAGTTTCATATTTCAGATTAATTTCTCTGTAGGAATTTAACCATTAAAAGTATGAGCTGGCTGGGCGTGGTGGTGCACACTTGTAATTCCAGTACTTGGGAGGCTGAGACTGCAGCAGGTTCACGACCAGCCTCAGCTACTTAGTGAGGCCTCCGCAACTTAGTGAGACCCTGTTTCAAAATAAAGGAAAAAAATAGGGCTGGGGGGTGTAGCACAGAGGTAGAATGCCCCCGGGTTCAATTCCAGTACCACCAAAAAAAAAAAAGTATGAGCTGGGCATGGTGGTGCATGCCAATAATCCCAGTTTATGGGAGGCTGAGAGAAGGACTAAGGTTCAAGTCCAGCCTCAGCAGTTTAGCAAGACCCTGTTTCAAAATAAAAAAATAGGGCGGGGGGTATAGCTTGGAAGTAGAATGTACTTGGGTTTAATTCCCAGCACCACAAAAAAAGTATTTATGAAGTCACACATTTTTTAAGCAAACCTAAACCAGTAAAGATGGTCTATATTGCTACTTACAATTAGCAGAAGAGTGATGGCCATTCTTTTAAAACCTGTTCCTTAAGTTGAGCATGGTGGCGCATGTCTGCAATCCCAGTACTTGGGAGACTGAAACAGGAGGATCACAGGTTCGAGGACAGCCTCAGCAAGTAGTAAGACTTTCATCAACCTAGGGAGACCCTGTTTCAAAATAAAAACAAAATAGGGCTGGGGGTGTAGTTTGAAGGTAGAATGCCCCTGGGTTCAATCTCTAGAACCACAAATAGATAGGTAGGTAGGTAGATAGATGATAGATCGATGGATGGATGGATGGATAGATAGATAGATAGATAGATAGATAGATAGATAGATAGATGATAGATAGATAGATGGATAGATAGAGCTGGGCATGGTGGTGCACGATTGTAATCCCAGTACTTGGGAGGCTGAGACCGGAGGATCCGGGTTCGCGGCCAGCCTCAGCTACTTAGTGAGGCCCTCCTCCGCAACTTAGTGAGACCCTGTTTCAAAATAAAGAACAAAAAATAGGGCTGGGGGTATAGCTCAGAGGTAGAATGCCCCTGGGTTCAATCTCCAGTACGGCAAAAAAATAAATTAATTAAAAATAAATAAATACTGTTTCTTGACTTCCTAAGTACAAGCAATTCATATCTCATCATTATGTATGGGACTGGGAGGACGTTTCATTTAAAGGCAGGGAGAAGTGTGAGGTTCAGGGAGTGCACAGGGACCGGGAGATCAGGTTGGAAAGGCACATGGGAGTGTAGTCTAGGAAGGACCAGGGCATAGGTTACACCACTATCTCTATATAAAAATGTACTTCAGCTCCATATCATGGCCAGAGCTCTTTGTAAGAGAACTATTAATGTTAAATTGCATCTTCTGTGGACCTGAAATTGATGAATTATTGAATATTGGAACTAATAAGCTAATTCTTAACTTATTACTAACTCACTAATTATATACAGAGTATATATTACTATGAGACCACTGTAAGTTGAGTGATAGCATTACATTTTAAATTTAACCATTGCTTTTCCATATTGATTAATTTTGTGTGTACTTTCTTAGTGTTCCCAAGAAGATATTGCTGATAAACTCGGTTTGGATATCTCTGCAACAAAGGCGGTCCACATAAGTAACCCTAAAACAGCTGAATTTCAGGTAAGAACTTTAAGTAGGTAAGAATTTGAGTAAAAACTTGAGAGATAGTACATGAGTTAGGAAAACTCTGGTTATTATACCTCATATGGCAAAATCCTAGAGTTCTAAAAAATCTCTTTGATAAGTTTACAGTTGGTTCATATATATATATTTGTGTGTGTGTGTGTGTGTGTGTGTGTGTGTGTGTGTTACTGGAGATTGAACTAAGGGACATTCTACCTCCAAGCTACACCCGCAGCCCTTGTTATGTTTCGTTTTGAAACAGAGTCTCACCAGGTTGGTGGGAGTCTCACTATGTTGCTGAGGCTGTCCTCAAACCTGCAATCCTCCTGTCTCAGCCTCCTAAGTACTGGGATTACAGATGTGTGTCACCATGCCCGACTCTGGTTCTTATATACTCTGATGCTTAACACTAATTTTTGCGTGTGATGGGATTAAATCTAGGGCACTGAACTTGGTAGGCAAGTGCTCTACCACTGACTTATACCCCCAATCCCTAAAATTCTTAAAACTTTTGCTTGGCGTTGTGGCGCACGTTTGTAATCCCAGTACTTGGGAGGTTGAAACAGGAGGATCACATGTTCGAGGTCAGCCTCAGCAACTTAGTGAGGCCCTCTGCAACTTAGTGAGACTCTGTTTCAAAATAAAAAGAATAAAATAGAGCTAGGAGTGTAGCTCGGAGGTAGAATGCCTCTGGGTTCCATCTGCAGTACCATACCCAAAAAAACCCTTTTTTTAGAAAATTTTATTCATTTATTTATTTATTATTTATTTATTTTCTTTGTGGTACTGGGGATTGAACCCAGAGGCATTGTACCTTCAAGCTACACCCCCAGTACGATTTAATTTAATTTCTTATTTGGAAACAGGGTCTCACTAGGTTGATGAGAGTCTCACTACTTGCTGAGGCTGTCCTCGAACCTGTGACCTTTTGGCTCAGCCTCCCAAGTACTGGGATTTACAAGTGTGCGCCACCACACCTGGCTAAAAAACTTTTTATATAATTTTTTAAAAATTAACTTTGGAGTTAATTTTTATGCCATCTGGCCCAATTTCTCTTATCTGAACTTTCTATTTCGTAAATGATTTTTTACAAACTATTATCTGCTTTTATCTCTTTCCTATTCATTTGTAATAAATGAATTAAATCCTGTTCCTAGTACCTTCATAAGTCACTCCTTTGAAATGAGCCATTAAATCAGTTTTTGACTGTACGGCTGTGTCTTTCATTGTAGTTACCTTACTGGCAGTTTCTTGTAGAGTTTAAGAATATTTAGCTGAGCATGGTGGTGCACACCTGTAATCTCAGTACTTGGGAGGCTGAGACAGGAGGATTGCAGTTTCGAGGACAGCTTCAGCAACATAGTGAGACTCTCAGCAACCTAGCAAGACCGTGTTTCAGAACAAAACAAAACAAAGCAAAACAAAAGGGCTGGGGGTGTAGCTCTGAGGTAGAACGCCCCTATTTTTAATCCCTAGCACCACTCGTGTGCGCACACACACACAGAAACTGAAAAAGAAAAAAAAAACTTTTTTTTTTTGCGGTACTGGGGATCGAACCCCAGGGGCATTCTACCTCCAAGCTACACCCCCAGCTCTATTTTTTATTCTTTATTTTGAAACAGGGTCTCACTAAGTTGCAGAGGGCCTCACTAAGTAGCTGAGGCTGGCCTCAAACCTGCGATGCTCCCATTTCAGCCTCCCAAGTACTGGAATTACAAGTGTGCACCAGCACGCCTGGCGAAAAAAAAATCTTTAAATGAGAATATTACTTTAGTGATAAATGCTAAATGATTTATGTTACAGACTAGAATATTAACTATAAAAAGGGCATTTCAAGCTTATAATGTCTTTTATTAATAACTTTAAATAGTACCATCTCTTTTATAATAATAAACTCTCATTCAATTTTTCTTGTAATTCTATGTTTTTTAACCCAGGCTTTAGAGAAAATCATGATTTCTAGAATCAAGAGTAATCTTAGAACTGGAAGAATCTGCTTTTAAGAAAGTTAATGCTATTAAAATACTGAACTTGGATTTGAGATTGTTTCTTTGGACCTTGGTTTTTCGCTCATGTAAAAGTAGGGGGCTGGGTTAGCTAAACAATTCTGAAAGTTCTAAAAATGTTTAAATATAAATCTAAAACTTCTAAATTTTAGCCAGGCACAGTGGTACACATCTGTACTTGGGAAGCTGAGACAGGAGGATTGCAGGTTTGAGGCCAGTCTGAGCAACTTAGTGAGACCCTGTTTCAAAATAAAAAAATAAGAAAGGGCTAGAGGTATAGCTCGGAGGTAGAATGCCATTTGGTTCAAGTTACAGTACCAAAATAAGTAAATAAATATTCTAAACTTTATCTATAGAGCTACCTACAAATGTCGTAAATTAGAGCAAGACTAATATTTGCATAGTGATTTTTTAGTAAATTTTAGTGAATTTTTATTTGCTTATTCCACATATATCTTTTTTCCCCAGTTTCATTTGTCAAGCATTTCTAAAGGTATGATAACTGAGCCGGGAGTAATGGTGCATGCCTGTAATCCCAGTATTTGGGAGGCGGAGACAGGAGGATTGCAGGTTCGAGGTCAGCCTCAGCAACTTAGTGAGACCCTCAGCAACTGAGACCCTATTTCAAAATAAAAAGTAAAAAATAGGGCTGGGGGTCTAGCTTAAAGGAAGAATGGGTTCAGTCCCCAGAACCACCAAAAGAGAAAACAAAAAAAAAAGATATGGTAACTGTTATGTTCTTCAGGGTTTACATCCCTGCTTATGAAAGTGGAAGGGAAACACTGGAGAAATGTATGAAATGTCACTATAAATAGCTGTGGCTTCGCATATTTAAGAATCAATATTTCTCCATAAAATACATTAGAGATGAATGTCTTTTAGACTTGACAGATTCTATATTTTATGTTTGCTTTACCAACAGATGCATCCTACCATTACTAAAATAGCTGACAGGTTTATATTTATTTAAGGCTAAGTAAATTGTAAAGTTGTCCATGGGCTTGTAACTAAGTTCTTCCTCCTGCATAATTCTTTTTTTTTTTAATGGTACTGGGGATTGAACCCAGGGGTTTTCTACCTCCAAGCTATACCCCTAGCCCTATTTTATTTTTATTTGGAAACAGGGTCTCACTAAGTTTCAGAGGGCCTCACTAAGTAGCTGAGGCTGGCTGCAAACCTTCGATCCTCTGGTCTCAGCCTCCAAGTACTGGGATTACAAGCATGTGCCACCATGCCTGGCTTGATAATGCTTAAGTCTCTTATAATCCACAGGTTGCCCATCAATCCATTTCTCTCTCTCTCTCTCTCTCTCTCTCACACACACACACACACACACACACACACACACACCCTCTCCCTTCTTTCAATTTGTTTGTTGAAGAAACTGGGCCATTTGTCTTATACAATTCTCACACTTAGGATTTTGCTGAATAAATTCCAGTGGTACCCTATATTTATAGTAAACTGGTAGGTAGATCTAGGAGTTTGATCAGATTCAGGTTAAATTTTTTGTATTGCTATAGGTTTTTAAGTAAGCAAATAAAGCTTTTTATAAAATAAACTGAAAGAATTAAGAAAAGTTTTCTTCAAAAGTAACTTGTGATGCCGGTGTGGTGGCGCATGCTTGTAATCCCAGTACTTTGGGAGGTGGAGACCGGAGGATCCAGGTTCGCGGCCAGCCTCAGCTCTCTCTCTCTCTCTCTCCCTGTCTCTCTCCCTGTCTCTCTCCCTCTCTCTACCTAGTGAGGTCCCCCGCAACTTCTTGAGACCCGGTTTAAAAATAAAGTATAAAAAACGGGGCCGGGCGTGGTGGCGCACGGTTGTAATCCCAGTACTTTGGGAGGCGGAGACCGGAGTATCCGGGTTCGCGGCCAGCCTCAGCTTTCTCTCCCTCTCTCTCTCTCACTGTCTCTCTCTCTCTCTCTGTCTACCTAGTGAGGCCCTCCGCAACTTCGTGAGACCCAGTTTCAAAATAAAGTCTAAAAAATAGGGCCGGGGGCGTAGCGCGGAAGTAGAACTTCCCTGTGTTCAACCCCCGGTACCGCAAAAAAAAAAAAAAAAAAGTATAAAAAAATAGGGCCCGGGGCCGGGGGTGTAGCGCGGAGGTAGAACGCCCCTGGATTCAATCCCCAGTACCGCAAAAAAAAAAAAAAAAGTCGTGTAGCCAGGTGTGGTGATGCATGGCTGTAATCCCAACTACTTGGGAGGCAGAGGCAGGAAGGTTGAAAGTTTGAGGCCAGCCAGGGCAATTTTAGTGAGAGTATGTCTCAAGATAAAATGAAAAATCAAAAGGACTAGGGAGATAGCTTAGTAGTAGAGTGCTTGCTTGCCTAGCATGTGCAAGGTCCTGGATTCTGTCCTCAGTACTGCAAAAAAAGAAAAAAAGTAGCTTGTTTTTATTCCAACAAGTTAAATTTCCTTTTACCTCTTACTATTGTAGTTCCCGTTTATCTGAGGGGATATGTTCTAAGACCTTCATTGAATCCCTGAGATAAAACCCTGTATATACAGATTTTCCCATGTATAGCTACCTATGATAAAGTTTGATTTTCATAAATTAGGTACAGTAAGAGATTAACAACAATAGCTAATAATAAAATGAAACCAAGCCAGGCATGGTAGTACATGCCTATAATCCCAGTACTTGGCAAGCTAAGGCAGGAGGATTGCAAATTCAAGACCAGCTTTAGCAAGTTAGTGAGGCCCTCAGCAACTTAGTGAGACCCTGTTTCAACATAAGAAATAATATAGGACTGGGGTTGTAGCTTGGATATAAAATGCCCCTGGGTTCAATCCCCAGTACCACAAAAACAAAAACCAGACAAAAAACCAAATAAAATGGAACAATTATAACAATATTACTGTAATAAAGCTTATATGAATATTGTCTCTTTCTCCCAAAATATCTTATTTTACTGTAGGTCTTAGCAATCTCATCATACTATTTTTTTTTTCTTTTCTTTTTCTTTTTCTTTTTCTTTTTCTTTTTTGGTACTGGGGATTGAACCCAGGGACATTCTGCCTCTGAACTACACCCCCAGCCCTTTTTATTTTTTATTTTGAAACAGGGTCTTGTTAAGTTGCTGAGTCTCAGCCAAGTACTGGAATTACAGGCAGGTGCCTCCATGCCCAGCTTATTTTTTTTCCCGTTAAGTCAAGAATTTTTACCTTTCTACTTAAAGGAAGCACCTTCCAGCTGCTCTTTGACGCACCTCACTGCCGGCATTAGTACTCTTGAACTTCGGGGTCAGTATTTAGTAAGATGAACACGAGCACTGCAGTACCGCCACAGTTAGTCTGATACCTGAGAGAGCTGTGGAGTGACTGATGGGCAGGTAGCGGAGGTACTGTGGATACGCTGGACAGTTCTGATTCACATCCGGGCAGGGGTAGAGCGGGACGTTCAGAGCTCTCAGGGTGCTACTCAGAATGGCACTCAGTTTAAACTCATGAATTACCCTGGAGTTTTCTACTTAATATTTTCAGGCTATAGCTGACCATGGTTAACGGAAACTATGGAAGGCAAAACTCAGAATCAAGGAGAACTACTGCAGCTTGTTTCTGTGAATGGCTTAGGCACTCTCCCTCTTTCTGGGAAAGTGAACAGTATTTAAGAAAGTACCGAGTTGAAGGCTAATGGCAGCTTGCTGATCGAGTGATAAAATGTTCTTTTTTCCTTCAACACACAGTCCAGCAAGTCCTGTTGGTAGGCTTACTGTTAACTTGCACAGGATGTAGGAGGGGCTGCTGTCTAGCCAGGAAGGTCAGCACAGACCTGTGTAGGAGAGACATTTGAGCAGAGATGTGGAGGGAAGGAGGATCTGGAGGAGGACCGCCCGAGGCAGAGGAAAGAGCCAGTGCAGAGGCCCCGGGTGGACCCCGCTTGCTGAGCAGTGCAGCATCCAGTGTGGCTGGGCGTGAGCCGCGAGCACAAGGGTGGGGGTTAGAGAGACGGAGCAGGATCCATAGGCCCCCGGAGGGTGTTTCATTCACAGTATCATGGGTGTCTGTTGGTGCTTTTTTTTTTTTTTTTTGCGGTACCGGGGATTGAACCCAGGGGCATTCTACCTCCGCGCTACACCCCCGGCCCTATTTTTTATACTTTATTTTGAAACCAGGTCTCACGAAGTTGCGGAGGGCCTCACTAATTAACTGAGGCTGGCCGCGAACCCGGATTCTCCGGTCTCAGCCTCCCAAAGTACTAGGATTACAAGAGACATACATATGTATTATTTTCCTTCTTGTCCTGTTTTTTATTTTTTTATCTTATTTGTGTGCGGGGGGGAGGGGTACTGAGAACTGGACCCAAAGCCATTCTACCTCTGAGCTACATCCCCAGCCCTATTTTATTTTTTATTTTGGAACAGGGTCTCGCTGGGTTGTTGAGTCTCACTGTGTTACTGAGGCTGGCCTTGAACCTGCAATCCTCTTGTCTCAGCCTCCCAAGTACTGGGGTGACAGACGTGCACCCCCATGCCTGGCTTGTCCTGGCATTTTCATTGAATTTACGTTTTCCCTGGTCCTGTTTTTAAATTTTTGATTAATCCTTATTTAATTAATTCAGATATGAAAATTTACATTTGAAATCTTTTTTTTTTTTTGCGGTACCGGGGATTGAACCCAGGGGCGTTTTACCTCCGAGCTACACCCCCTATTTTTTTATGCTTTATTTTGAAACCGGGTCTCACGAAGTTGTGGAGGGCCTCACTAGGTAGAGAGAGAGAGAGAGAGAGAGAGAGAGAACTGAGGCTGGCCACGAACCCAGATCCTCCGGTCTCCGCCTCCCAAAGTACTGGGATTACAAGCGTGCGCCACCACGCCCGGCTTACATTTGAAATCTTTAAAGCCAACTTTCATTTTAGAAATGATGATGAATAAAATAACCAATCCTTAGGTAAGAACAATCTCATTTAAGTTTCTCACTTATTTTTTAATCAGATTTATTGTTTTTGTTTTGTAAATTTGGAATTGAGAATATTTTCAGTCCTTTTAGTGATCTGGAATTGGAAATTAAAAGCCAGGTAATCCCAGTACTTGGGAGGCAGAGACAGGAGGATCGCAGGTTCACAGCCAGCCTCAGTTACTTAGTGAGGCCCTCCGCAACTTAGTGGGATCCTGTTTCAAAATAAAGAATAAAAAACAGGGCTGGGGGTGTAGCTCAGAGGTAGAATGCCCCTGGGTTCAATCCCCGGTACCGCAAAAAAAAAAAAAAATATTAAAAATAAATACAAACGACTTAGGTATTTTTCCCAGAAGTGTCTTCTGAAGCTGGGGAGTCAGTGTGTCTGTTCCGTTCCTATTTGACACTGCAATTTCATGTTTTTCCTGTAGGTGGCACGCACTACCCTTCTTCCTGGCCTCCTAAAGACCATAGCAGCAAACCGGAAAATGCCCCTTCCTCTGAAACTGTTTGAAATCTCTGACATTGTAATAAAAGATTCTAGCAAAGGTAAGAATGAATCACCTTTGATTTGCATACTTTTAAAGTGTTTATTGTTTTATTATGAGAATTTCAACTCTATAAAAGTAGAGAAAATAGTATAATTACCTCTGTGAATCCAGCACCTAGCTTCAACAATTATCAACACATGGCTCAGTTTCTCTCATCCATATTGCTACCCACATCTCCCATTCCTTTTTATTTTCTAGTGCTGGGGATTGAACCCAGAACCTCATATGCTCTGCAAGCACTGTACCCCCAAACCCCCATGTTATATTAATGTAAATCCTAGACTGTGTGCCATTTCATCAGCAAATACTTCATTCATATTTCTTTTTTTTTTTTTTAGTACTGGGGATTGAACCAGTCCTACAGGGGCATTCTACTTCTACCTCTGAGCTCCACCCCCAGCCTGATTTTTTTATTCTTTATTTTGAAACAGGGTCTCACTAAGTTGTGGAGGGCCTCACTAAGTAGCTGAGGCTGGCTGCGAACCCGGATCCTCCCATCTCAGCCTCCCAAGTACTGGGATTACAAGCGTGCACCACCATGCCCGGCTAGTTCATATTTCTGAATGATAAGCTCTGCCACTTTTGTTATCACACCCTATAAAATATCTTAATGTTTAAATTTTCCCAGTTTCATAAATTTATTTTTTTATGATTGATTTATTTGAATCAGAAGCCTATCAATGCCCAGATAGTTAGTTGCTATGTCTCTTATTTTTTGAATGGAAAACACATTTAAGAATTTAATAATATTTATGAAGAAAAAATAAAAAAGTAAAAAATAAAAAATAGTATTTATGAAGAGCACTATTAAAATCTCAGCTTGAAAAGCAGCATGAAGGGCAGGGGGTGTAGCTCCATAGTTGAAGGCATGCTTAGTATTTACCAGGCCCTAAGTCCCATGCCCAGCACCACAGGGAGGGAGGGAGGGAGGGAGGGAGGGAGGGAGGCGGGAAGGAGGGAGGATATCATTTTAATGTGCTCAATATCTTGTAATTCTACTTTAGCAGTAATTGTGGTGTGTTTTATTGTTTTTGTCCCTTTTGGGGATGATTTGGACTTGTTAGTACAGCAAGTTTCTTGGTCCAATACTTGGAGTGCAGTGGTTACTTAATAAGCATGTCATAAATTTAGTAAGTATCTAAATCTGATTGCTGAGGAAGTTTGTCTCTTTCAAAGTCCGTGTCTCCATCTCTGATGCAAGTCTGACTGACTGGAGCTGTGTGGAGTGGTCCCTTGGTGTCTCACACGAGTGCGTTGCTGGCAGTGTTCATTGGTCCCTGGATTTTATACATCAAGTCCTACCAATGTTTTTTCAGTGCTTCTTACTCTAGAGTCATCAAGATTCAGAGTGTGTTCTTTTAAATTGGTTGACAAATCAAAGACATTTTCCTCAATTTCTTCTTAAGGAAGATAGCACATCATTCTTAACTACTAAAAGTAGTCAGAAACTATTGACTGAATCATCCCATCTTGGAAATAGATATTGTAGAGGCATAACCATGTTGACTTTCACATGTAGACTGTCCATAGCAAACTTCTCATCCAAGCTTGGATTCCATCTATTTTCTGACATTGTCCCACTTAACAAATAGGAAAATTCAGACAAGAAAACTGGTAATTTGCCCAGGGCTTCATAAAATACTGGACTTGGAAGTGAGGCTGGAATTTAGGTCTCAGTGTACATATCCTCTGAGAATAAAAGTTCATTTTTTTTTTTTGCGGTACCGGGAATTGAAACCAGGGGCGTTCTACCTCCGAGCTACACCCCTGGCCCTATTTTTTATACTTTAATTTGAAACCGGGTCTCATGAAGTTGCGGAGGGCCTCACTAAGTAGCTGAGGCTGGCTGCGAACCCGGATCCTCCAGTCTCCGCCTCCCAAGTACTGGGATTACAAGCGTGTGCCACCACGCCCGGTCTTAAAAGTTCATTTTAATATCAGTCTATGTAGAATTTCCTCTGGCTGATAAATCTATAATAGAAATTAGAAAACTTTTTTTAGCGCCAACTGCAAATAGCTTTGAGGAGTCTCATGACTCAGCTCCTCCACTGGTGCAGGAAACTGAGAATTTGTTACAACTGCAATGTCACATTTTTCTGTTTACTTTGACTTGTTTCTTTTCACCTTAATTCTTTGAGTTTTGTATTATCTCTATCATTGATGATCTGTTCATGTTTATAAATATATGGCTAGGTTAATTACACTAAGTTTTGCAGTACTCTGAGCAATAGTCCTCTTCCCTAACTGGCAGGGCCGGCATGCTCAGCGTGTGGAGGGTGAGGGTGAGGAGCAAGCTGGGGTCCTGCAAGTGCTGCACAGAAAGTGTGGCTGTAGGGCGGAGCATTCTTTCCAAGCTTGCAGTCTTGGGGAGAGGTGCCTGCTTGTATTTCTTTCTATCTCTGTGTTGGGAAGGCCAAGTTCTGCTCTGCTTCTTGTTCTGGCCCCAGAGCCCATGTTTGGAGAGAACTCCCCTATTGAGAGGTGCTGGTCTTAAGAGATGTTGATCTAAATCTCTGTGTTGGGAAGGCCCAGACTCTACCTGCCCTTTGTTCTGACCCCATTGCCCATGTTTGGAGAGAACTCCCCTATTGACAGGTGTTAAGCGCTAGTGGTCTTAAGCGTTAGTGATGTCAGCCATTCTTTTAACAAGTCACCTAGATGATTATACCCAAAATCAGTATACACACACACACACACACACACACACACACACACACACACACACACACATATTTTGGGGGGGGTACTGGGAATTGAACCCAGGGGCATTCTACCTTCAAAATACACCCCCAGCCTTTTTATTTTTTATTTGGAAACAGGGTCTCGTTAAGTTGTTGAGGCTGGCCTCAAACCTTCCGTCCTGTCTCAGCCTCCTAAGTACTGGGGTTGCAGGTCTGTACCACCATACCCAGCCCAGTCCATATATATATATATTTTTTTTTTTTTTTTTTTTGCGGTACCGGGCATTGAACCCAGGGGCAGTCTACCTCTGGGTTATACCCCCAGCCCTATTTTTTATTCTTTATTTTGAAACAGGGTGGGTTTCACTAAGTTGCAAAGGGCCTCACTGAGTAGCTGAGGCTGGCTGCGAACCCAGATCCTTCTGTCTCAGCCTCCCAAGTACTGGGATTACAAGCGTGCACCACCACGCCTGGCCCAGTCCATACATTTTTAACTCAAAGATTTGTGTTTCTGTTGCACTTTGTTTCATTTCATCGTGGAGAATAATTCTGTCTCTGTAGCGGAGCTCTTTCATACCTGTTTTTAGTTGAAATTGTTCTGGTCTGTTTTCCCCATTGATTCATTTCCCCCTGATTCTATTTTGCCCATTGTCTCACACTGGTTTGTTCTTTTTCCTTAATACTTTCTATCATATCAATTGAATTTGTAAAATGGAGGAGGTAAATGTGCTCAGTAAGTCTACCATCTTGAAAACATAGGTTTGCTTTAATTTATTTGGAGCATGTTTTCTGTTTAGGTGGGCCTGGATTTTATTTTATAACAAAAGAAGCCTTTCTGATGGAGTATTCTAAGTATGTACATGTGGATTCCCTGTTTGTCATCTGGTGTGCATAGAGGACTCTGTAGGAGAGACAGCACGGCATCGTGGTTTCGGAGACACTACAGCCAGAGTGCTGGGGTTGCAGTCATGGTTCTGTCCTTTATCAGCTGCTTAACTTTGGCAATTTATCTAATCTCCCTGTGGCTCAGTTTCTCCATCTGTACAATGGGCATAATGATAGCGCTTATTATATTAGATGCATTATAAGAATTAAATGAAATTTAAGTTTCAGCCACATAATAAGCAACATTTGGTGTGACTCTTGTTGTTAGGGTGTTAGCAATCCCGAAAGCTATATACCTGGTCTTTGGGAATTTTTTACTAGTGACTTAAAAGCCTCAGCTGGCATCAAAGGGTTAATGCTGCCTAGCTGAGGCTAATTTTTATCATATCCTTTGACTTAATTAGTTTTTCTTCTGTTGTGCTCTTTTCTTTTTAGAATAAGAAACAAAGGTATACTAATGTGGGAATTTACTTAAGAAAATAGGAGTGTTTAATTCATCACCCATCACTTTTTGATGAGTTGACATGTGTGTTTTTACTTTCTCCCAAAACAGTAACCATTTCTCTGTTGGATTTACCTTAGCCATCTATTCCTAAATAATGAAACTTTTTGAAGTTTTCCAATTAATTAATATGAAAATGTCCCAAATTCTCATTAATGGGTGCAGTTCTCCAATTACAGGTTCAAAGGGGCTCTATATGGAGATGTGTGGGAAGCTTGAGCCAGAGCGTCTCATTCAGCACATTGGTAGAAAGTATTTTTTAATTCCTTTTCTTTGCTAGGGATCACTTTAGAATATAAGAGAAAGAGTTTCCATTCTTGAGGGAGACAGACCTGTGAGTAGATTCGTATGGCTCATACTCAGAGAGAATGCCCCAGTCCCTGGGAGTGCGGAGAGGGAGCAGTCACTGTCACTAACTTGTTTGGTAATATTAAGAACAACCCAACACCCCTGGCCCCTTCTCAGTTTCCGGTTGGCAAGCCTGCCTTCCAAAACAGAAATGAAAATGGAATCACTGAATTTTAGCATGCCTCTTACAGATTCTGTCTGAGCTGCATTCCTGTAAGAGTAGATGAGAGACTCCTAGCCTCTGTTTTCATGCTTGACCTAGTTGGACGTTTCTTCTAATAACATGGACTCTTTGCCTGACCGTCCACGGTGAGCGAGGCTGTCGGGCTACCCGTTGAGAGCCCGAGTCGGCACACTTTTCAAGCAGTGAGACTTCCACTCTCAATCAGACGCACTCAGGTTCTTTGAGGCTGAGCCAGCCATTGCATTTGTTGAGTCTCGAGATCCAAAGTTGCTGCAACATTTTAAGAAATGAGGCATGACTCAAGGGACTAAGCTGATTTATCCCTTTTGTTGGGCAGAGTGGCATGTGTTTTTGGAACGAGGAGTTGACTGCAGACTCTGCCTGGGGTGAATTTTTCAGCTTTACAGCAGGGAAGTCAGCAGAGGAGTGTTGAAGCCTTCCTATCAGGCTGCTTTGTGCGTTCTTGGTTTCAGTCATTAATACTTTTGTTCTTTCTGTTCATTGTCAAGAATAGCTAAATTAAAAATAAAATAGTAAAACTGCAGGGGAGCAAAGGGCATAAATGCGAGTTGCTAATCTTTCTGTCCAGAAAGATTATATGCTGCACCAGGCATATGCTGCACAATCCAATATTCTGGCTTTTCCTTAAGCACAGATGGAGTTCTGCAGCCACAGTTTATTCCTCAGTGGTCGCTGACGCTGCCAGTGTCCTAGAATCTGACTGCAGTGCACGGGTTGAGGGAGTCCAAGTTGAGAAGGAGCAAGAACCTTAGGCAGATTCATTTGGCCTCGTAGAGCATAGAGGACGATTCAGCCAGCAGGATGCAGACCTCCAGGTTTCACCTGGCGTGTGTCTGTGGAGAACCTTCGTAATCAAATTGCACGCAGTTCGGCTTCAACTACTGCGTTTGGATGTTTTTGGATTTTAGTAGATGTGATAGATAAAGTAAGATAAAGGCCTTTGGCCGCTCAGGGCTCTAGTTGACCTCGCTTTCTTCACGAAGCATGCTCGCGCCAAGCCTGCACTTCTTGCTCAGACCATTCGTGCATTCTCAGAGCATTTTAGTAGTCCTGGTCTAAGCTGTACCCCACCCCCTCAAGAAGGAAAAAATAAATAAGTAAAACTGTCTAAATAGTTTCTAAAATTTCACATACTACCTCAAGCTTTTCTAAAAGAGAACGATCTATGTCTCCTCACTCTGTCTAGTGTGGATGTGAAAATGCAGTATTTTTTTTAAAACTTTAATTGCAATAAATATGTAAGATTCTTGTTCTCTTTTCCCCCTTGACCACCATGTCTACCATAGAGCAAAACTGACTCTCTTGTTTTTCCTCTGCTGTTGGTTTGTATGTTATAGGTATATATGTGTTTGTTTATATGTCTTATATTGTAAGCTATTAAAATACAGGGACATGTGCAAGGTCCTGGGTTCACTCCCCAGAACCATGAAAATAAATAAATACATAGATTAGTTAGGTAAATAAATAAGAAAATGTAGGGGCTGGCCAGATCTTTCTAGTTTTTTTGTATAAGTATATGCTTGATAAAAGCTCAATAAAAGCATTTCATTATGGGCTTGTGAAATACCTCAGTTCTAAGAAATTGTCCGTTAATTCTGGAACCTTCAAATAACGGAAGATTATCTAGCGTCCACATGTGGAATGCGGTTTTCTGAAAAGGGCTTATGTCATCGGTCTGGATTAATTTAATTTCACTATTTCATATTTTTGGCATGTAGGATTTCCAATTAATAATTCAAAAAATATGGATGTAAGGAGCATTGACATTAACGATTTTTGAAGTAGCATCATTCGCATATGTGATGGCATCTTAACTGTGTAAATATATCATTTTTAATATAGAAAGTTATTTTAGTGTGTTTGGTTCCACATAGCTAAGCTCTGCTAACGTGAGTATAATGTACTCTGTCATGCATTGAATATTGTATTTTTTTATAGATAAAAATCCATTCCAGGTCTATGTTAACTAAACACAAGCCAGCCCACAAGCCAGGCCACAAGGAGACAGCTTTCTCCCTCATGCATTGAGAAGGTCACAGATTTTTCTTCACATTTGTTTCTTGGCTTTTCAGCATTATTTTAAAAAGAAAAGTCTCTACTTTGGTACTATAATATAGAAACAGTTTGAGGGAAATTGTAAGTTTTCTTATGTTTTTAAAATTGAAAATATATTTGTAATGTCTTGAGATACTTTCGTGAAAGCGGGGCACAGTGACTTGCACCTGTAATCCCAGTACTTGGGAGGCAGTCTACCTCTGAGCTACACCCCCAGCCCTATTTTTAATTCTTTATTTTGAAACAGGGCCTCACTAAGTTGTGGACGGCCTCACTACATAGCTGAGGCTGGCCACGAACCCGGATCCTCTGGTCTCAGCCTCCCAAGTACTGGGATTACAAGTGTGCGCCACCATGCCCGGCTCAAATACTGTTATTTTTATATATGAAAGTATCACTGCCAATTGCACTAGCTTTTACAGGGAGGGGCCTGTGGAGGGAGACACCAAGAGGCATCGTGTGCATATAGGAATCTCGCTATGATGTATAACTACAATGTACTAATAAAAACTTAAAAATTAAAGAAAAAATGCTTCAGGAGATAAGTAACATTTGCAATGTAAATTATAGTCTCATGGGTGATAAACCTTTGGGTGGAATAGAGTTAAAAATGAAGGTGATTTTTTTGTTTCTTTTCTGAGCTTGGTCAGACTCTTCATCTCAAGCTCTGTCTCAGCCCCGGAGCATCCTAGCAGCCTGCCCGGTCTCCCAGCAGGCTCTGTCAGCAGCTTTACTTGGGCTTCTAGGTGAGAATAGGGGAAAGGGTCTCCTGATGACTGCCCTTTCCCAGGCTGTGCCATCCATGATAACATAACCAAACACCGCTAATTTGCTTATAAACATTAGTACTTTGGTGAAAGAGGGTCTACACCAAGCAGGAACCTATTCTAAAAATCAGAGCGGGTGCAATAGCCATATACAAGGGACATCATGTACCATTCTTTTTCAGAAACATCACTTGCATGTTGTTCCAGCTTTTGAAACTGTAGCTAGCCGCCCTCCTTTGGGTGGTTTAGATCAGCCCTCTCCGGCAGTACTTTGAAGTCTGTGAAATACATGGATAATTTAGGCTGACATACTTGGCAGGCCCATTTGAGAAGCAGAATTGTTTGATGGCATGACACAAGAGGTCTGTTAACCGAGTTATAAAGAGGCATTTCCAACAAACCCTGGCTTTGGCATGAAATTTAAATAGTTCTTATTTTGTGGTGTGCAGTCAGTGAACTTCCTGTGATGTAATATGGTCTCTCGGTGCAAAATATTAGGAAATAGGAATTTTACTATACCTAGCTGTTTCTCTAAGGAGGAATGGGTGGAACTATGTGCTTGTTTTCTCCTTTAATTCAATTCAGCTGTAGTAGAGGGAATATCTAGCAAGATGTGAGGTAGCGAGTCCAGAGGGGCTGAAAGCCCTTGGGAAGCGGAAAAGCAGCTCATCAGTGGCGGAGCTGGCGGGGTGCCTGAATGACAAGGGAAGTCTAATTATTATGGCGGGTTTGATACATAGCCCTAGAAGTTGATGGCCTTTCTTAAAAATATTGCAAAATTAAGTCTAAAAATATATAATCCATTATTATATGTATATGCTCTAAACATCCTGAAACTTTTCTCAAACAATTTAGAATTTAATTTTTTAAAGTTCCCTAAGTTTTAATTGTAATTTTATTCTGATCACTAAAATCACTCAATTTCTGTTTTAAAATTCTAAGTTTTGATCCAGATATTGCTACTCATATCTTTATTTGTGTGTGTGTGTATGATACTAGGGATGGAACCCAGGGGCATTCTACCTCTGAGCTACACCCTTAGCCCTATTTTATTCTTTTTTTTTTTTTGAAATAGGGTCTCACTAAGTTGTGGAGGGCCTAAATTGCTGAGGCTGGCCACGAACCTGTGATCCTCCTGTCTCAGCCTCCCAAGTACTGGGATTACAGGTGTGCGCCACCACACCTGGCTGCTCTTGTCATTAAAGTAAGTTTTACATAACTTGGCAGTCGTGAAAGAAACACCTAAGGCAGAGGTTACCGCAGCAGAGCCCCCGCTTCTGCCGAGCTCTGGACGCAGCGGTATGCGGCCACTTCTCACAGCACAGACGGAACTCGGAGCCGCTTCAAGGCGTGCCTGTGTGCTAAAGTGGAAGCATGTGACCCTGCGAATGGGTACCACATGGCAGAAATACCCAGGAGCAAGTCAGTAGTATGAAAGGGATAATTTAGTTCTGTTTCATTTCATTTTTTTCCCTTTAGGAGAAGAGAAAGTGTGTGTGTGTGTGTGTGTGTGTGTGTGTGTGTGTGTGTGTGTGTGTGTGTTTTCCCACAGTAGAATTGGGCCACTCACTTAAGTTTATGCATGTGGTTGGTTTAGTGGGGTTTTATTCCTGCGTAGTTTGAATATTGACCTTTTTCTTAAATCTTGGAGTGTAGCTTGTAGATAACAGGTTTCTTCATCCTTGTAAATGCAAGTGAAGGAGGGTGACAGCAGTGCGGTGCTCTAGTGTCACCTTAGAATATGGCCACTGCCCCTGGCCTTGATAGCTGCCTGTGTGTGCTTCCTTCCCTTACCAAGCGCAGCCATGTGCTCAGAGAGTAATTACTGGGTGTTAGTCTCTGCAAGCCCTGTACTGGTGTCCACCTCTTCCATTTGGGATATCTACAGTTGAGGGCCTTGAGCACGCTATGCACTAAGAAATGTTAAATGGGGCCAGATGATTAACTCAGAATATACTTCCCATAAGTTACAATACTGTTGGTAGCTAGAAACATCACTGACTTTAAAAAATAATGTGTTCCAATTGCTTCCATGGAATTCCTAAATATCATGGAAGCAAATAGGTGTATCAAAAACATTTCAAGAATGCACATCTTTAGCTGGACATGGTAGAGCAGGCTTGTAATCCCAGTACTTGGGAGCCTGAGACAGGAGGATCGCAGGTTCAAGGCCAGCCTCAGCAACTTAGGCCTCAGCTACTTAGGCCCTCCACAACTTAGTGAGACCCTGTTTCAAAATAAAAATAAAATGGGGCTGGGGGTGTAGCTTGGAGGTAGAATGCCCCTGGGTTCAATCCCAAGTTCCATCAAAAAAAAAAAAAGAATGTACATCTTTGACTATATCTTTACTTATATTGTTGTTTCCATGTAAATCCTTCATGGTGGACCATACAGTAGTGAAAAGAACGTGAGCTTTAGAGTCAAACAGTCCTGAACCAATACTGGTTTTGTAACTTACTAGCTATGTAATTTATAATGATTAACTCTAGCCTGTTAGCTTGATTTGGGGCAAGTTAACTTAATCGTTCTGAGTTTTTGTTTCTTCATCTGTTTATTATAGAGAAATACTACCTACCTTGCATAGGTATCTTAAAATTTAAGTAAAATCATTGATTGACAAATAAGTACTAAATACCCGGCACCTAGTAGGTTATCAGTTAATGTTAGTTTCCCTTTTGCCCCATTTATGAACTCACTTTTATATTATATGCTATGCACTTTAAAAAAAAAAACTAGTATCTAAACGAGTGTCATCGTCCCCCAAACCCTTCATGTTGTTGCATTTCAGTCACATTTTTCCCCTACATCTAACCCCAGCCAGCCACTCTCTGTTTTCTGTTGCTATTGTTTTGCCTTTTCCAGAATGTCATATAAATATACTCAGACTCTGTAGCCTTTGGAGACTGGTTTCTTTCATTCAGCATCATGCCTTTGAGACATCCAGGTTGTCAAAGTCCATCAATGATTTGTTACTTTTTATTGTTGAGTAGTAGTCCACTCTATGGATATATGAGTTTATCTAGTCATACATCAGGGTTCATTTGGATTGTTGTAATTCTTTTTAAAAATACCATTATGCTGTTTAAAATTTTTAGAATAGAACAATATATTCTAATCTTTTTGTGCGTGTGTGTGTGTGTGTGTGTGTGTGTGTGTGGTACTGGGGTATTCTTCCTCTGAGCTCCACCCTTAGCCCTTTCTATTTTTTAATTTTGAAACAGGGTCTGGGCCAGCTTGAGGGTTCTTCGCTCCTTCCCCAGATTAAACACCGCAGGGAATTTGGTGATTCTGAGTGTGAATGCTTTTCTTTATGTTGAATGATCAGTTTTCTTTTTTGTTGTTGTTGCTGTTGACTTTGTCCAAGTTTGTGTTGGGGTAAGTCAGTTCCTTCAGTAATGGTTAATGTGACCCAGTGACCAATTCTTTTATTTTTCCAGATGTCGGTGCGAAAAACTACAGGAATCTCTGTGCTGTTTATTACAACAAGAATCCTGGGTTTGAGATAATCCACGGGCTGCTGGACAGAATTATGCAGCTGCTCGCTGTGCCTCCCGGCGAAGACCAGGGGGGCTACGTGATCAAAGCGTCAGAAGGTGAGACGGATCCGCCAGCCAGGGCAAGCGAGCGTGTGACGAAGGGGCTCCGCCCGTCCCGCTTCTGATCAAGTTTTTTGCTTTTGATTTAGGGGGTGTGAAGAGAAAGGGCTATTGAGCTTTATTTCAATTAATTGTTAGTATTTTCTAGAAAATATCCCCTTTCCCTCCAGCACTTTAAGAACGCTTTCTAGAACTCTCATACATGCTGCCCAGTGTACTTGTGTTCCATCTGAGCAGTGGTGTCCCCTAGTTACTGGCACCTGCATGCCAGCAGCAGCAGGAGTCCATGCTGGAAACCCAGAAGCCCTAACGTGACGGCTGGCACTCCAAAGCTGCCCAGCTGAAGCCGTTAGGCGAAAGCAAAAACCTGCAAAAGTTATCCTGACAGACTTCACACATGCTAATCAAGTCAGAAAGTCCACTGAGCTGGGCATGGTGGCGCACGCTTGTAATCCCAGTACTTGGGAGGCTGACTGGAGGATCCAGGTTCGCAGCCAGCCTCAGCTACTTAGGCCCTCTGCAACTTAGTGAGACCATTTCAAAATAAAGAATTAAAAAATAGGGGTAGGGGTGTAGCTCGGAGGTAGAATGCCCCTGGGTTCAATCCCCAGTACCGCAAAAAAAAAAAAAAAAAAAGAAAGAAAGTCCACTGAGCAAGGCGGGAGCCCTCCTGGATGAAAGCCCCGAGTGCGACGCAGTGTTGGTGGGAGAGCTCAGGTCAGGCTTACCGAACGGCGTGTGCGCCCCTCGTATGCTCCTGCGCATTGTCCAAGGAATTCTGAGGTTTTTGCTTTTCATTTCCTTGCAGCTGACTCTGAGTTTATTTTGCTTGACAAGAGATCCAGAAACAACTTGAGCGAAAGATCTCACCACTGACTCCAACTGTTTACCTTACTGTTTTTTTATAACTATATTTGGCTCCCAAAATTTCTAACAGAACCTTCATTTTTAAAGTGTTATTTGACAGTTATTTGTAGTGGCATGAGGTTTGGTGGGGAGATATTTTAGGATTTTGTTTATATTTGTTTTTCTTAGTCCTCTTAGATTTTTTTGTTGTTTTAATTTTTTGTTTCTTTATCATTTTGCAATTTCTTTGAAAGTTGCCCTGAAATGTATAGGTCCTTTTTAGGTTGAAGATGCGTGGGGTTATCTTTTTTTAATAAATTTGAGAGATTTAATGGCTCAGGGAGTTATTTTTCACTCATTTCTCATTAGAAATAACCCAGAGAAGAAGTATGTTATGCTTGTAGAATCTTGGCACTCATCCATTCTAATATCCTGGTTTTACACGTGAGGGAACTGAGGCGAGGCGAGGCGAGTTGAGCCAGGTCCGCCGTGTGGAACCCAGGTTCTTCTTCCAGTGCTCTTTCCACAACCTTGCTGCCAGGCTCATGGTGCCTTTACATACTCGCTCACCAGTTTGCCATTCCGGGTGTCCAGGCTAATGGTAACCTGTAAGCTGATGTGCACATTTCTTTTCCTTGTATGTAAAGTCTTTTCTCAGAAATCTTACTTCATAAACACATTAACTGGATTTAAATCCATTCTCCAAACTAGATTTGTGCCATGTAAATGAGGTCTTTCTTACTTGAAAGGTTGCAAAGAGCTAAACTGGTAAACTCAAACATATTTTGTTGTGAATACAATGCTTTATATAACATTTATTTGTTTGTTTATTTATTTATTTATTTATTTTGCAGTACTGGGTATTGAACCCAGGGGCATTCTACCTCTGAGCTACATCCCCAGCCCTATTTTTTTTATTATTCATTATTTTGAAACAGGGTCTCACTAAGTTGCAGAGGGCCTCAGTAAGTAGCTGAGGCTGGCTGAGAACCTGTGATCCTCCTGTCTCAGCCTCCCAAGTACTGGGATTACAAGCGTGCGCCACCACGCCCGGCTTAACTTCTATATTAACCGTGTTTATATAAATCAACATCTTTCTATTGTGACTCTCCTGTCTTGAGAAGTTTCTTAGAAACTTGCTTCTCAGCAGAGTCTGAGTTCCCAGTTGTGAAGACAAGAATAGATAGGACGTAGCCCTGCTGCAGAGGGACCTGGGGGGGAAAAGACCACTGTATTCCACCCCTCACACCCAGCTTCAAAGACTCCAGTAGGGTTAGTCCTGCGGCTGGGTAGCACGGGGAGTAGTGGTGAAGAGGATGTGGGAAGGACAGTGAATTTAGAGCAGTGCGAATGGGACTAGGATGGTAGTCATGGCTGTGCCGAGAAAAAGACCGACTAAGAAGCCTTTCAGGCCTAGGGACCGAGCTCAGGGGTGGAGTACTTGCCTCCCACACGCAGGGCTCTGGGTTCAGTCCACAGTACTGGGGGGGAAAAGGAGGAAGAGGAGGAGGTGGCGTCAGCAGCAGCAGCATTTGGAAAATTAACATGCCCCCCAGAACCTTTTAATGATATAGTTAATATGTGTTGATCTCCTTTTTAAAAGTCAGATTTTTTATAGTTCTAAACTCATAATTTGAATCCTATGTAAATTAGCACTGAAACAGAATATAATTCTTAGTATTTAATTTCTCTAATATGCAGATATCTCCTGTTTTGGTTTAGAATATGTTTTTTAATTAGAAATATATTCATAAACTGTAACTACTTTTGATGTGGTTGTAGGTCCTTTTGTTTTTGCAGTACTGGGGATTGAACCCAAGCCCTTACACGTGCTCGGCAAGTGTTCTACCACTGAGCTACTTCCCCAGCCTGGTTGTAGACTTTTTTGTTCAGTTTTTTTAGGCCAAGTTGCTACTTTGGTTTTTGATTATTTACAGACTCAGCTTCTGTTTTCTTTTGCGTCTTTATTGGCTCTCAGAATATTATAATGTCTTAAAGTTTTTATGTGTGAAATGTCTAGGATTTGCGGATTTGAGCAGCTTTGGTATACAGGGGGCGGGGGTGGCCTGGATCAGTGCGTATTCAACATATCTGGCCGGCTTTCCTGTGAAGGGGACGATGTTTGCTTTCACTGCCCATCCCCCTCGCCGGCCACATCAGTCTTCCTGATTCGTGGGCATGCGCCTCGTTTTCCCTGCTTTTTTCTCAGGATGCTTTCTGTAAGAGCCATCAAGCCAAAGAGAATTAGTGTCATTATAAATAGTGATTTCTCATTTTTCATAGGGATTTCTAAGTCTATTTTGATTATCTAATGACAAATATGATTATCCTGTTTTCTTTTTTTATGGTCAAAGAAACCAAGGCCTAAAGAAATGGCTTGTCAAAATAAGTCAGTGGTAAAGCTGGTATTAGTTCTTCATCTAATATATATGCATACATACATACCACAACTAAGGAACAAAAATGGTTTTCCATACTCCTAAGCAAATCTTTAAACACATGAGTCGGTCGTTGAGGCGTGTTTAACTACATCATTTCCTCAGACTTTCTGTTATTTTACATATAGCTTTTTCTGCTAAGAGGAGGCCTTCAGAGTATCAGAGGACGAGTAGAAACAGATTAAGAACTACTGTTCCGTGCCATTCTTGATTATTGAGCTGTCTTCTATTACTCTGGCATATGGTTTACTTTTTAATAATTAAAAATCCCTAGTGGCTTTGCAATTGTAATTGAGCTAAGTCTGTTCACCAGAGATGCCTGCTAATGTCAGTTGCACTGAGAGTTATACCTCATTTCTTTCTGTCCTTTTTAATGTGCACTTTTAAAAATGTGCACAAGCTTTCTTTTGTGCTGCTTTGTTTGCTGGCCGGGATAAATAGAGTAGAACTTGATTCTCCTTTGAGAAACTTGGCCGTGTTCTTCCTAAGAGAAATCTGGAAACTCATTTGCTTGATCATCACGTTGATCCCAAGGAGATGTGTTGACAGTGGATCGTAACCTTGGTTGTCCTGCGGGCAGCAGCCCTCTGCAGCACGGAGTTTCTGCACATGCACTCAAGGCCGGTGACTCGGCGGCTCAGTCTCAGTCCTTTCATTTGCTGAGCACCTTCGCAGTGAGCTAGAATATCAAGTCCATGATAGAATAAGGTCAGTGTTGAGTGAGAAGAACAGCCTTTAACTTGTTAGCTGACTGCAGAGTGTGTTAAGGGTTTCAGAAGGGTTCAGCTCAGAATGTTTCTGTGGCGTTTGATCAGATTATTATAGCACATGTATATGCTTTTTTCTAGGCTTCTTCCCCTTTGTTTTTGTGGTTTGTTGCAAACTAAATTATGTATGTTAAGACGCATTTATCCTTTTCAAAAACCACTTCTGGGCAAGGAAAATTCTCAGCATTTTTGTGTTTGGAGTAGTTATGTGGTTGCTGGGCAAATCAGGGGCAAAAATAATTTCTTGTAGAATGTGGTGGGCTTTGTGATTGGCTGCATCAACTTGAAAGTGTGGTTTCCCCTCCCCCTTTAGCTTGCTACCTTTTTCAGTTTTGATTATTTACAATTATATAGAAAACTTCAATTTAACTTGAGACAAGATCCCTGATAGACAAGTTTTAGAACTTTAGTTTTGACAATTCTAGTTTTCATGCTGCTCAGAATTCATTTTGTGAAATGAAAAGTAACCTTGTAAGTAATATGCACATTTAATCCTACGCCATATGTACACACCGTGGTTATTTGGGTACCTTCTGCTAAAGTAGCACCTAATGATCATTGGCTTGACCTGGAGGTCATGACCTTGTTCCCCTTTGAGGACACCTGTGAAAGATTTCAGATGCTTAAAAAAATGGGTGAAATTGTGATGTTTCCCTGGTCGTCACACTGGTTCTTAGTGTAATAGGAGCTTGGAAACATATGAGAGAAATATCTGTTGAACAACTTGTTGAAGTGAAGGTGTTCAGTTTATGGTTTGATTTACACAAAGTGTTCTGGACTACACTGAAGGGGGGTCTGTATCGCTTGTCTGCATTTGTTACCATCAACAAAGACATTATTCTGTGAACGCATCAGGTTGAAAAAAGAAGTTTGGAAGTTTTCAAATTTCTGACTTTGTTACCCTGTGTAAAAGCAGTTCTTCCTCCTTGGTTGTCTACGTTTTTGTGTCTGAGGCAAGCTTTTCCAGTACTACCATTTCCACGAGCTTCTTTGCAGGAATTAAAAGACCCAGAGCTGTATGGAAGGAGGGGTAGTGGCCACACAGCCATCAGCGGGGTAGTAAGGGACCACAGGGCTTGTCATGAAAGCTTCAGCACTGGTCGCAGGATGCACTTGGCCCTGTCTTGTGTTTGAGTGTGTTTATTGTTCTTGCCTCACTCTCATATGCATAAAGTAAAGTGTTCTCCTGTTTTTTGTGTATTTTAGTACTTTTTTGACATTTTTGGTACTCACAGCAAACTAGAGTACTCAACACCAAATCCCACATTGTATAGCTTGGTCAGCTCAGAAGTCCATCTGATAGATAATTGTTATAACACAGTGTTTCTAAGCCTTTTAGAATTATCTCTCCCCTTGTAGATATTTTTCTTAATTGCCCTTCCATGAGAGTTTTTTTATTTTTTTTGGTACTGAAGGTTTAACCCAGAAGCATTCTACCTCCGAGCTATACTCCCAGCCCTATTTTATATTTTATTTTGAAACAGGGTCTCGCTAAGTTGCTGAGGCTGTCCTTGAACCTGCGATCTTCCTGTCTGAACCTCCAAAGTACTGGGATTACAGGCATGAGCCACCATGCCCAGCTCCCTCCATGAAATTTTAATACCATAGATATACTATTTATCTGTTATGTACTATATCGTTGTATATGTAAGGAGATATGTACATACATAAGTATAAAGCTTTTTGTTTAATTTAATGCAGGGCTAACAATGACCAAACAAAAATTTTAAGTTGAAAGTTAAATTTTAAAATTATTAGCCAGGAGCCAGGCATGATGGCACACCTTTGTAATCTCAGTATTTGGGAGGCTGAGACAGGAGGATTTCAGGTTCAAAGCCAGCCTCGGAAACTTAGCAAGGCTCTCAGCAAACCTAGTTGAGACCCTGTTTCCAAATGAGAAATAAAATTGGGCTGAGGGTGTAGCTTGGAGATAGGTTCAATCCCCAGCACCAAAAACAAACAAAGCTATTAGCCAGGCATGGTGGTGTATGCCTATAATCCCAGAACTTGGGAGGCTGAGACAGGAGGATTGCTGGTTCAAGGCCAGCCTCAGCAATTTAGTGAGACCCTGTTTCAAAACAAAAAATAAAATAGGGCTGGGGTGTACCTCAGAGGTAGAGTGCCCCTGGGTTCAATCCCTAGTACCAACCACCAAAAAAAAACCCCATCAGTACTTAGCTTTATAATTATATCCACTGAAAAAGCTTTAGTGGTGTTTACTTACATAAATTATATATATCAAAATATATATACCAATTAGCAATTTATATATGATGCATAACAAAATAATCAAAAATTTAAAAAGTCATTCAAAACTTTTTTCTAACAAAAGTGAAACAATTGAAAAAATTTAACTTGTTAAAAAAATTTTTACTAAGCCGGGAGTGGTGGCACACGCTTGTAATCCCAGTACTTGGGAGGCTGAGATAGGAGGATCACAGGTTCGGCCAGCCTCAGCTACTTAGTGAGGCCCTCCGCAACTTAGTGAGACCCTGTTTTAAAATAAAGAATAAAAAATAGGGCTGGGGGTGTAGCTCAGAGGTAGAAGCCCTAGGTTCAATCCCCAGTACCGCAAAAAAAAATTTTTTTTTACTGAATTTAACTTTTAACTTTTCCTTGATATAAGAAAATCACTTTTAACTAGTTGGTAGTCAGACACTGTCCACATTTTTTTTTTCAGCACTCAACATAATTGATGTGTTCACTACCTTTTTGAATTAAATGATGAGCTATAAACTATTTTTAGGTAATTCTCAAAACAGTGACACACAGAAGCCTGGGATCAAACATAAACAGCATCCGTAAGACAGCAGTGGCCCCTAGGCACGTGGAGGCCACGTCTCAATGTGACCGTGAGAGTTTTAGGGGGGAGGGAGTTGGGGGTCTCCCTGTTGCCCAGGCTGGTCTGGGAACTCAGGAGCTCAAGTGATCCTCCCGCCTCAGCCTTCTGAGTGGCTGGAACTGCAGGCAGGCATGACCACATGGTCATGCCTGCCTTGTGACTTAAAGATCAAGCCATCTTACAGTGGTTTTCAGCCACAGCCATTGCTTGCCATAGTTTTGAGGCACTATTATTGTATATATTTGCCATGTCTTCCACATCAATGCTGCTGTTATAATACCCAAGAAAACCCAATGACAGAAATTGAATACTAAGGAGAGAGAGAGAGAGAGAGTGTGTGTGTGTGTGTGTGTGTGTGTGTGTAGTGGGGGGACTGGGATTGAACCCGGGGACACTCTACCTCTGAGCTACATTCCCAACCCTTTTTTTAATTTTGACACAGGGTCTTACTGAGTTGCTGAGGCTTACCTCAAACCTCCTGTCTTAGCCTCCCCAGTACTGGGATTACAGTTGTGTGCCACCATGCCTGGCTTTAGGAGGGAGATTTTGTCAAGGAGAGCTTCACTGTGATATGCAGGATTTGATCATACCCATTTTCCTCCAAGAACCCTTTTTCACCCCTGTTGAGAATAACTTTGGAGTTATTTAAATTCAACTATATGTACTTGGTGAGAAGGACTTTTTTTTCTTTTTTCTTGGCACTGGGGATTGAACCCAGGGGCATCCTACCTCTGAGCTACATCCCCAGCCCTATTTTATTTTTTATTTTGAAATAGGGTCTCACTAAGTTGCTGAGGACCTCACTAAGTTGCTGAAGCTGACTGTGAACCTGATTCTCCTGCCTCAGCCTCCTAAGTACTAGGATTACAGGCATGTGCCACTGTGCCCGACTGAGAGAATATTTTTATTTACACATTGTACTCCCTTTTATCCTACCTTCAAACTAGAACTTGGCCTCCACTTTTCTAGAGAAAAAGATGCCATAGCCTAAATATTAAGAGATATAAAAGAAGTTCACTTTTAGCTTATAATCTTTCAAGGGCCCTTGCCCTGAAAACTTAAAGGATTCTTAGGGTGATTTGGGCTTCTAAGCTTTTGTCTTATAAGGCAGTTTCAATTTTAGGTAGCAGCAATTTTTTATATTCATCAAAATTCAGCAGCACATTTTGCAAGTTCTGGCAGCATTTGAGTTAATTAAGAACCGTTGTCCTGGGAATTCCTAGAGAATGATGGTTGTTTTGTTTTGTTTCTGTGGTGCTGGGGATTGAACCCAAGGGTGTTCTACCTCTGAGCTACACCCCCAGTCCTATTTTATTTTTTATTTTGAAACAAGGTCTTAAAAGTTGCTGAGGGTCTCACTAAATTTCTGAGGCTGGCCGTGAACCTGTGATCCTCCTGTCTTAGCCCAAGTACTGGGATTACAGGCATGTACCACCATGCCTGCCAAGAGTGATGTATTCTGATAACTAAATTTCACTCTGAGCGGCCTATCTAGTTTTAATTCAGAAGGACTAATAAGATGATGGATGGATAGGTAGAAAAATAAATAAAATATTT
This sequence comes from Glis glis, assembly GCA_004027185.1. Classification (NCBI taxonomy): domain Eukaryota; kingdom Metazoa; phylum Chordata; class Mammalia; order Rodentia; family Gliridae; genus Glis; species Glis glis. The sequence goes on from PVJS01002535.1 coordinate 63,026, forward strand.
AATAAATCTCTAGGTTGGTACAGTAAATGCGGAGAGGCCTGCTGAGCACGTGACCACTCAAAATAATGGTCTTATTTCCCTAGAGCACTTACTATGGCTTTGGCTTTGACATGAGAGAAATAAATTTTCATCTTGTTAAGTCATTGCTGCTTGGTGTGCTAGTAGCAGGGGGGGCTTGTTATTTCAAGGCCTTCTCTGAGGACTGAGTTAGGGAGTGTGGACACACACACACACACACACACAGAGTCATCCCCCAGAATCGGAAGGTGATTGGCTCCAGGACCCACCACCAAGTCCCTTATATAAAATGGCATTCATAGTATTTGAATAGAATGTACATACATCCCTCTATATACTTTAAGTCATCTCTAGATTATTTACAGTGTCTAATACAATGCTATATAAGTAGTTGATATACTATATTGTTTAAGGAATACTGGCAAGAAAAAAGTCTGTATATAGTATAGGCACAATTTAAGAAAATATATTTTCCATCCACAACTGTTTGAATCCATGGATGTGGGATCTGTGGATGGAGAGAGCCAAATGCACATGTTTTTGAAGAGAATAATAGGTCCACGACAGTGCCCCCAATTTCAGCCTAACACTGCCCATTTTCTGCTGATCCATATTTGCACCTCTCTTCTCCAACAGTGGAAAACCTGGCTTCCGTTATTCTTAGCTTACTTACTTGATCTGTGCCTCTGTTTGTGACTGAACTCTCTTCATTGCTGCTTCTTACCACTGAGACTCTGGCACCCGCCCGGCTGTCCTGCTTGCTCTCGGTCCCCTCCCCTCCACTCGGGCTCCTGCAGCCCTGGCTGGCCCTCTCTCCCTGATCTGAGGCACAGACTCCTCACTCCCAAATGGGGATTTCTGCCTTCCTTGTCCCCTTCAGGGATGAATTGTTCTGAAAGAGAAGGGGAAATGACTTTATTTTAATTCTTAGAAAGCCTTTGGTAGTGAGGGTTAAAATGAAGGAAAGGAAATGCACAGTGGGGCTTTTTGGAAGGGGATGGTAATATAGGAAATATGTTTCGGGCTCATCTTGGAATATAGTTTTTCTGCCTCAGACCTGGAATCAGCCATAGTTTCTAATGGCCCCTGTTCCTCTTAGTGAGAAATCAAATTCAAATCACAATCTGGGCGTTACGACTGCTTACGACTACTGAGCAAGACGTTTCCAGGACTTTTCAGTACGTAAAGCTGCAGAAAGCCCTTTCCTTCTGAGAAAATGCACTATATTCACATTTTTAATTCATATTCAGCAGTTGGGGATTTTTACATAATATATTTGACTTTATAGTTCTCTTTACATTAAAAATCTTGGTTCCTAACAAATTTACAGTACTACTTGCTTGCACTGTTTATCTATCATAGTTTTGAAATAAATTGTCAATATTATTTTTTAATTTATTTATTGGTACATTGTAATCATACATCTTGATGGGTTTCAGGGTGGTAGAAGTATACATGCGCATATCGGTCAATTAGCCCTCCCTCACTTCCCACCCCCATTCCCTCACCCTTCCCTCCTTCTCCTACTCAGCATAGTACTAAGTTGACTTGGATAACTTTGTGTATGTATGTCCTGTGCATTAGTGTGTTTCGCTCAGTTAGGTCACCTTCTTTACTCATCTAAGGTTTTCTCCATCTTTGTCTGGAGTCCCTCCTATGCCCTATTCTCCCTAGCATCCGCATATTAGGGAGAGCATCTGACTTTTCACTTTTTGTGACTGACAAATCTCACTTAGCATAATGTTCTCTAATTCCATCCATTTCCCTGCAAATGACGTAATTTTGTTCTTTATGGCTGCGTAAAATTCCATTGTGTATATATCCCATAGTTTTGCAATCCATTCATATGTTGATGGACATCTTGGCTGGTTCCATAGTTGGGCAATTGTGAATTGTACAGCTATAAACATAGATACGCATGCATTAGTCTGGTAGTTTGGTTTCCATTCTTTTGGGTAGATGCCTAGAAGTGGTTTAGCTGGGTCAAATGGTAGGTTCACTCCCAGTCTTCTGAGGATCCTCTATACTGTTTTCCAGAGTGGTTGCACTAATTTGGAATCCCACCCACAGTTTATTAGATTTCCTACTTCTCCACATCCTCACCAGCATTTGTTGTTGTTTGTGTTTTTAATGATTGCCATTCTAATTGGGGTTAGGTGAAATCTCAGGGTAGTTTTGATTTGCATCTCTCTGATTGCTAATGATGTTGAACATTTGTTCATACATTTATTGGCCACTTGTATTTCTTCTTCTGTGAAGTGCCTATTTAGTTCACTTACCCATTTTTTGATTGGGTTATTTGTTTTATTGGCAGTGAGTTTCTTGAGTTCTCTGTATATTCTAGATATTAGTCCTCTGTCAGACGAGTAGCTGGCAAAAATCGTCTCCCATTCTGTTGGCTCTCTGTTGAAGTTCTTGATAGTTCCTTTGCTGTGTAGAAGCTCTTCAGTTTAATGCAATCCCACATATTGATCCTCTTTTTAACGTCTTGTGCCTTTGGTGTCTTGTTGAGGAAGTTTTTGCCTATGCCTATGTGTTGAAGAGTTGGACCTATGCCCTCTTCAAGTAGCTGGAAGGTCTGTGGTCTGATTTCCAGGTCTTTGATCCATCTTGAATTGACTCTTGTACAGGGTGAGAAAGTGGGGTTTATTTCCATTTTTCTGCATGTGGTTAACCAGCTTTGCCAACACCATTTGTTGAAGAGGCTATCTTTTTTCCAGTGTATTTGGCTCCTTTGTCAAAAATCAATTGGCTGTAAGTATGTGGATTTGTTGCTGAGTCTTCTGTTCTGTTCCATTGGTCTGTGTGTCTGCTTTTGTGCCAATACCATGCTGTTTTTATTACTATGGCTTTGTAGTAGAGTTTGAAGTCAGGTATTGTGATACTTCCTGCATGGTTCTTGTTGCTGAGAACTACTTTGGCTATTCTGGGTTTTTTGTTGTTCCAAATGAATTTAAGGACTGGTTTTTCTATGTCTGTGAAGAATGACCTTGGTAATTTAATGGGTATTGCATTGAATCTGTAGATTACTTTTGGAAGAATGGCCATTTTGATGATATTCTGCCTATCCAAGAGCATGGGAGGTCTTTCCATCTTCTAAGATCTTCTTCAATTTCTTTTTTCAATGTTTTATAATTTTCTTTGTAGAGGTCTTTTACATCCTTGGTTAGGTTTATTCCTAAGTATTTTATTGTTTTGGGGGCTATCGTGAGTGGAAATGTTCTGGATTTCTTTTTCAGTGGATTTATGGTTGGCATACAGAAAAGCTTCTGATTTTTTAAGATTGATTTTGTATCCAGACACTTTGCTGAATTTGTTGACCAGTTCTATAAGTCTTTTGGTTGAATTTGTTGGATCCTCTAAGTATAATATCATGTCATCTGCAAATAGAGTTAGTTTCAGTTCTTTTCCTATTTGCACTCCTTTGATTTCCTTCTTTTGCCTTATTGCTCTGGCTAGAGTCTCAAGTACTATATTGAAAAGGAGTGGTGACAGTGGACATCCTTGTCTTGTTCCTGTTTTTAAGGGGAAGTCTCGTAGTTTTTCCCCATTCAATATGGTGTTGGCTGTGGGCCTATTGTATATTGCCTTTATGATGTTGAGGTATGTTCCTTCTATTCCGGTTCTCTATAGTGTTTTTATCATTGAATGGGTGTTGGATTTTGTCAAATGCTTTTTCAGCGTCTGTTGAAATGATCATGTGAGTTTTATCTTTGGTTCTGTTTATGTGGTGGATTACATGGATTGTTTTTCGCATGTTGAACCAGCCTTGCATCCCTTGGGATGAACCTGACTCGGTCATGGTGTATGATTTTCTTGATGTGGTTTTGAATGTGTTCAATATTATTATTAATGTTGTAATTACTGAAAACAGTTCATGATTTATTTCTAGTTCTTTTTGTACTTAGGATATGGCCTACAAAATAAGGTACATTTAGAGAATTCTGGCTTCTGCCTTTGTTCCATCCCCTGTACTTCCTGCCTCTATAGAATCTAATTTTTATTAGTTTCAGTTTGTCCTTCTATAATTTGTTTTAAGTGTGCATGTGTGTTTATATTCTCCTCTGCTTTATCTCCTGAAGGATCAGTATTTTGCACAGTGTTCTGTACCTTGCATCTTTATGCTCAACACTGCTGGAGATCATCCTACAGACAGCAGCATGTGGAGGGCTTCCTCCTTCTTTTCTTTGATTTGTGTGGTGTGCTTCAGTGTATGGACTTGCACACCTCATTCAACTAAACTGGCTGTCGACGACCATTGGGTCGTGTCTAATATTTTGCTGTTACAAACAGTGCTACCATGAATAGCCTTGTGCATATGCTATATGTGTATCTTTGGGACAGATTCCTAGAAATGTGGGATAATTGGGACACAGGGTAAATTTATATTTTTGCTAGATATTGCCAAACACCCCTCATTTGAATTTCGGTTTCAGATTTGTGCAAATATAGCAGCAGCAGATGAGAGGACCTACTTCTCCACTAGATTGCCAGATTCCATAGATTTTTCTATTTTCCCCAGTCTTTCAGATGGGAAATGGTATCTGACTGTGGTTTTAATTCTGTTTCCCTTATTATAAACAAGTGTAAATGTATATTCATGTTTATGTATATTCATGTTTATAGGAAATTTTGTGTGTGTGTGTGTGTGTGTGTGTGTGTGTTACTAGTGATTGAACCCAGGGTGGTGTTCTACCACGGAGCTGCACCCCCAACTCTATTTTTTATTTTGCAACAGGGTCATGCTAAGTTATCGCACATGCTGGCATTGAACCTGTGATCCTCCTCTCAGCCTCCCAAGTACTTGGTCACAGGCATGCGCCACCATGCCCGGCAACAGGAAGTTTTTCTTCTCTTTCTCTTGTCTTATTCATTTTTTTTCTTTAGGCTCATTGGTCTTTTTTATTTTTTAGCAACCTTTTATAGTATATGGATATTACCTTGGTGATATATATCCAACTATTTTTGTCATTTTGTCAACTACCTTTTGACTTTGTTTTTGCCATGCAGATTTTTAAGAATTATATTGTTGAATTTATTAATCTTTTTCTTTATTGATGCCAACTTTTGAGTCATTGTTAGTAAAGTTTCTCCTGCTCTGAGATTATTAGAAAGGAATGTTGTTTAAATTTTCCATTTTTTTACATTTAAGTCTCTTATTTGTAATTTATCCTGAGTGTAGTATGAAGAATGATTTTATCTTTTTCCGCATGCTTTGTGGAGTTTTTGATACATGTTGCTTTCCAATTGTTACTGTGACTTTTTTAATGGTACTGATTAACTTAACTCACTTTATTTTATAGTAAATGCTTTTTGAAATCCACGAAGGAATGGAGATAATCTTATGATCTTTGATATATCTAAAAGATAAATTGCTTTTTAAAAGTCCTTCTTTGCCCGAGCATGGTGGCGCACGCTTGTAATCCCAGTACTTGGGAGGCTGAGACAGGAGGATCTGGGTTTGCAGCCCGCCTCAGCTACTTAGTGAGGCCCTCCGCAACTTAGTGAGACCCTGTTTCAAAATAAAGAATAAAAATAGGACTGGGGGTGTAGCCTGGAGGTAGAACGCCCCTGGGTTCAATCCCCGGTACCGCAAAAAAAAAAAAAGTCCTTCTTTGGTCCAATTGAACAGGTTCAGAAGGAAACGTGATTATATTTGAAACTGGGTGAGAATTGGAATACAAACCTGATTCACATCAGCGTGAAGCTCACACATCCATAGAGTTACAGAGGCGCAGCTTCTGTAGACTCCTCCTTCAAGAAAGAAAGCCTCTGTCATTCGGCTTTTTTCTTTAGAAATATTTCAGGAAACTTGCAGGTACACTCACAGTTAGCATCATAGACTTCTTAGTTATCTCAGTCCCTTTTGGTCCATTAGCAATCCTTTTTCGTAGTATTAAAGTAAATGTATGTATAAGTAAAGTGAGTTCAAATGAGACATCAATTTTGAAAATGAAATAGTTAAATTATGATTTTTTTAGGTTTTAAATTATATACGCTGTATATGTAGCAAGTATAAGATGTAGAAAGATTCTGAAAGGAAACATACTATTATAGGGGGTAATAAAAATACCCGATGCTCTGTTATATGTTGGATTTTTGCAATGGTTCCAAGACTGTATTATGTATCAAAGTGGCAGCTTGTCTTTAGACCCCTTCTTGGTTTTTATGATCTGTTACTGGAGCTGGAGCAAGTGTGGGCATCCATCATCTCTTCAGACATCGCTCCAGACTTCCTGTCCAAGGGCTTTGCTGGCAGTGATGTGTTTTGGGCTACTGTTCTTTGTTTCTTTCCTTTAACTTTGCTTTTGCCATCAATCCCCTTAGAGCAATGACGTCATTCCTCTGGATCCCAACACCTTTTTAACCATCTCTGGGTTGTTCCCTTCTTGCTGAAACCAAAAATATGGTTTGGTTTAGTAATTCTCACTGATTAGAAGTGAATAGCTTATTATCAGTTTATCTGGGGAGTTAGAAAGTTGTTAAAAGTCACTTTTGGACATTTCCCCAATATTTCTTTTTAACAAGCTAGGTTGGAAGCCTCTAATAACTAATGCTGGCCCCCCTTTTTTTTTGGTACTGGGGATTGAACCCAGAGGTATTCTACCTCCGAGATAGATATACCCCCAGCCCTTTCTGTTTTTTTGTTTTTTTATTTTGAAACAGTGTCTCGCTAAATTGCTGAGGCTGACCTCAAACCCATGATCCTTCTGTCTCACCCTCCCAAGCCCTGGGATTACAGGCATGTGCCACCGCGCCCAGCTGTTTGCTCTGATTTTTTAAAAAATGACTGATCCATAATCTGCTTTGTTAAAAATGAGAACTGCATATTTTACTGTGGGCTTCTGGGGCCGTGGGCTCCGAAACTTAAACCCGTCTCCTCCAGAGCTGCTTTCATCCGCCAGCACATTTCTCCTCCTCTCCCCCATGTGACGTGGTTTGGAGAGATTCCTTCCTACTTTTTTAGCTTTAATTATTCTGTATTATATCATCTCAGGAATCCAAGAGGTTGACACTTATTTAAAGTGTCCCGCAGACTACTCTATATAAACGATAGGCAGGTGTTGACTTCACCGAGGCCCACTTCTTCCCTTGGTGAGTTGTTTTGCTTTACCCTGTGGTTGGGAGCTGTGGCCTGACTGGCTCTGGCTGAGAAGAGCATTCCTGCATTCCGGTGACTTATGCCTCCTGATAACACTTCTGAGCACCTGCTGGCTTATGTGGGCTGAGGGGCGGGAGCCATCTCCTGCTGAGGTTGCAGCTTGCCTTTGGGGCCCCTAACCTCCTCCTCCCACAGTTTTTTGTGTCTTGGTTCTATTTTCTTCTCCCTCTCCAGGCCCAGGACCCTCATTTTCCCCCTTTTGGGTCACTGTACTGTGGCGCTCACCTTCCAGAAGAGAAGACTTTTAGTCACTCTCTTAATCCTTAAAGGCTCCTAGTTTGTGAAATGCATTCGCTGAACAAAGCTTTCTTCCTGGAATTATTTTAAGTGATTTGATGGAGGAATGCTTTGAGCCATTTTCCCCCCACACCAATGGGATTTTAAGAAGGCAGTAGTTGGTGCTGTTGGGAGAGCTTTATCCATGTTGTACCAGATGAGAGCAGTGTGCTCTTATATTAAGTCTGTGGTTTGCTGCTACTGCCACTGCTGGAAGTCCACTGTTTAACATTCTGATAGATAATGAGTTGGTTTTGTTTTTTTTCCGTATGGAAAATAATCCAAGGATGAGCAAAAGTAATATGTTTATAGAGCCCTATTTATAATAGTGAATAATTGTAAACAATTCTAAGATAAAATACTTAGAGAGTAATTTGATAAAACATGCTATATAAATATAATGGAATGTGATTAAAATGTCTTTAAACATGTGAATATAAACTGAGTTGAGAAGGCAGATGCAAAGATGGCATAGACACTAATTATAATGGCAGGAAAGAATATGCTGAGCATTAAACAGTGTAGGCTGCATAAGTTAACTAGGGTGTGGTAAAATCACACTGGATGTGGCTGCAGATCCTCTGTCAGGTTAGCCGTGTGATTAAGAGCTTCATTTCTTTGTGCCAGTTTCTTCATCTGTAAAACATGAACAAATGCTTGTCCTATCTGCACCATAGCATCACTGGGAGAGGCAGACGCAACAGTGTGGGAAGGCACTAAAGGTCCTGTGTTAAATAGGACTTTTAAAAATATACAGTTCTGCAGACTAAATAATATTATGTGCATATATGAATCTATGTCATGTATGGGGAGGGAGGAGAAAAGGGAAAGGGGAGGTTTAGGGAAGGAAGAAGACCAAATAAAGTTATGTGCATATATAAATGTGTTATAATGTACCAATAAATCTCTTTAAATGTATATGGAATATGGAAGGCTCTAGGTCTTATCAGTATTATATCATAGTAATCATATTGCAGAGCATACTTGGGTATGTCCTAACGTTAGGGATAACGAACAGTCAGTCATCCTCCCCCTCCCCACACTAGCTTTTGTTTATTTATTTAATTTTAAACCTGAAGAAGTTTGCAAACATGAAATGGACAGCTTGACCAAAAACTTAAAAGCATTATGCTGTGGGCCTCGCGTGCCCGTGGGCCACACGCAGAGGGCTGTTTCGGTGGCCCTTCTTCACCTTTAGCTTGCTCTGGCCTATACTGTTGCTTGCCGGGGGCAAGGCCCCTAATCTCCTTGTGCGTCACTTCCCCATCTGTAACTTGCTGTCCCACGAAGGGCCTGCCAGGGCTGCGCTGGGACTGGGGATGGAAGATGAGCAGAAAGCAGAGTACCAGCTTTTATAATTCCACTATTCTTTTTTCTTTTTCTTATACATGTCCTACTTGTCAGCTGAATCTAATTTTGAAACTAAAACACATTTATTATAATTACATGTTTGAAGTTATGGTTGCTCAAGTTAGCCAAAGGTCTCAACTGAATTTGTTAATTCATTGTGAAATTTTGAACATAATCTCCTATACTCAACATTTCCATTCTTTCCCTAATTAGCCTTACCACATCATCATCATCATCATCATCATCATCATCATCATTTCACTGTAATTGTGGAGGAAATCATATTTGATTTGAGAAAAAGTCCCTTTAAAGAGTCTGATCAGGTGAAAGACTAGAAAAAGTACTGTTTTGTTTTGTTTTGTTTTGTTTGGCCCCAGAAGGCAGGGTGAACTGTAGTTTTTATCTTTGGAGTTATAATTCTAAATATATCCTGTGAGTGCTTAAGAAATGTGAAAGTCTGGCAGAAAATGATGTGAGTGTCTGATAAGTGTAGGGCGATGGCAGGGTTGTTTTGTTTGTTTGTTTGTGGTACTGGGGATTGAACCCAGGGACATTCTACCTCCAAGCTGCACCCCCAGCCCTATTTTTATTCTTTATTTTGCAACAGGGTCTCACTCAGTTGCGGAGGGCCTAAGTAGCTGAGGCTGCCCGCAAACCCGGATCCTCTGGTTTCAACCTCCCAAGTACTGGGATTACAAACTTGCGCCACCACACCTGGCTAGGGTAATGGCAGTTTTTAGGAATAGGAGTTTTTAAAACTGATTGACAGTCTGAGAGTGCTTTGTAGCCTAGAATTAAAAGTCCTTCGTTTTACACAAGTTAATTTGAGACTGATTTAAAATCGCAGTTAGGTAGGTCACCATTAAGCTTTCACAACATTCCTAGTCTTCAGGTTCTGAAATGGGAGTATATTTGTGTGTGAGAGACACCTCGTAAGATTGGACTGTACAATAGATCTATGTTTCCCTAGCACTTTCTATGTAATCATTTAGTGTTTGCTCTTATGGTGAACTAAATTTTAGAAAGTGATAGCTTTTGGGCTGGGGATGTAGCTCAGTGGGAGAGCACTTGTCTAGCATGCATGAGACCCTGGGTTCAACCCCCAACACTACCAAAAAACATTGCTAGCCTTGGAAATAATGATAAATTTCTCTATACCAACTAAGACTGGGAAATTTTGGAATTATAAGTCTAAATATCTATTTAGACATAAGGGGATTGTAGTGATTTATAAAAGGCAGCTCTTTTGAAGACACTTCTCTGTTAGAAGGCTTGAATAGTCTGGCTTTGCTGATTGCTTTTAAAGAATGAGGCCCCCAGGACGCTGTCCTCATTTCTCATGGCCGTGGCTGTGCCATCTTGATAGAACGCGGCTGGAGCAGGGCTCCCTCGTGGAGTTCCACGCTGCGGGTTAAGGAGGCACCAGCTCTTCTCACGTTCAGTTGCCTTCACTCGAAGAGTTAATGGTGTCTGCAGGTGTGTTGGGATTAGCACTGTAAAGTTGTGTAAGGGGTTTTTCTTTCTTTTGATCTTCAGAAAGAGATGAAAGATGGCCATTAAACTCAAAGGATTAGGTCCCCTCTCTTTACAGACTTTGGTACCATAAATATTTCACTTCAAATGCAAGGTGAGAATTGTATACATCTGGGGGAAAATGGCTGTTTTATATTACCAGTTGGAAATTATTCCGTCTCCACTTACAAATTAAATGGTCTTTGCGGAGGCGTTTTCTCCTCAGTGTCCTGGGATTTGAAAGACTGTTTTTCCTTTACATCTCAGTAGCGATGTTTTGGCTCTTCATAGTCCTAAGCCTTTTCTTTCTTTTTATAAGTTAATGTCTTACCTACCCTGTACCCTTTTTCTCCTTGGATATTTCCTCTCTTTCTGTAATTCCATTGGTACCCTTATAAAACTGCTTGTTCTAGAACTTTGAGAACAACTAAGAAATGATGCCGTGTCCTCACGTATAGCCCGTGTTTTCCGTTTCTAGGCCCTAGGACGTGATTTAGAAAGGGAAGGTGATGATGTACTGGCAGCAGGGATAGATGGTTACTGTTCTACATTCTCAGAAAACTGGTGAGAAGCCAGGAAGAAGTGCTGTGGAGGAGATGATGGCTGTGGCCCTCCTCTACTCTTTGCCCTGTCACCTACTTTTCAGTTTCCCTCCAGAATGGAGTACTGTGGGGGAAACTTTTTTGGTGGGGAGGGATACAGGGGATTGAACCCAGAGGCATTCTACCTCCAAGTTATACCCCTTGCCCGATTTTATTTCTTATTTGGAATCGGGGTCTCACTAAGTTGTGGAGGGCCTCACTAAGTTGCGGAGGCTGGCTTCGAACCTGCGACCCTCCTGTATCAGCCTCTCAAGTTACTGGGATTACAAGCCTGCACCACCACGCCCAGCTGGAAATTTTTATTTTTTATTATCCTTTGTGGGGAGGGAAAGGTTTGGGTAGGTTCCAGCCTCTTAAATGATTATTCCTTCCTTCACCCCACATTCCATAATTAGTCATTTAGAACACTTAGAATACATTCAGTTGGCCCAGTGACTTACAATATATATAATTCTATGTTTTCTATTTCCTCCCTGAATTTGGGTATGTATGTGTGGGGGAAGTGCACAAGGGCCGTTTCTGTGATCAGCCATGACATATGTGATATATAGACATCCCTTTTCTATTGTTCCCGTTCCCCCTTATCTTGCTCCTTTAGAAAATCTGGGTGGTAAAGGACCCGATTGCGAGCAGTTACAATATGTGAGTTTGAACCCTAAAACATGTATTGGTGATAAGAAGAGAAGGGAGAGTAAAATTACAAGTAGGTGATTTTTAGAGATGGGCCAAATAAAGGACCAGATGAGTGCTTCTACGTAGCCAGCGCAGTGTTGCGACAAGGTTAGGAACCTCGGCCGATGCTTTCAGGTCAGGGTCTGCTCACTTACCTCCTTAAGCTTCTATTTCCGACTCAGGAAATTACAGGAACGGCTCTGTGTGTGAAGCTTCCCCAAACCCTGGGCCTGTGCTATTACTCTAAAAGAAAGATGGAGCAAAAAGAAACTGTGAAAGGTGTTTGGCAACGAGTGAGAGAGGTGCTTGCAGACTCTTTGATGGTCAATTAGCCAGAAAATGTGCTAAAGACTGGGTGCTGCACTGGATTACGGGCCCAGGAATGACCCCGAGGTCCTGAGTGGCCCTGCCGCTCAGCACAGAGACGATTACAGACCTGGAGGAGATGCCACAAAGGCTTTAATTAAGGGGCTTACTCACACCCCACTAAGTGTGGGAAATTAAGCTCTCTATTTGTGCTTACCTGCTGTTTCTTTTGTCAGGGCTTCCACATGTATTTCAACAGGAACACGTTTCTCAAATTCAGTTTTGCGTGGGAAGCCGCTGTCCCGTGATGGATATCAGCGAGGCTGAGCGTTGAATCAGTGGAGGGCTGTGGTGCAAGGCGGGCTCACGGTCCACACAGGTCAAAACCTGCTGTGTTTATGCAGCTCCATACACCAGTAAACAAGGAACTCTGGACTTAAATACAGGAATAAAAGAAAAACAATGTACTCTATAGAACTCACATGTTAGAGTTCCTGCATTCACAGGGCAATATGATTTCCCTTGGATTGGCAACTTTATGTCTCCAGACACAGCACATTGCTCCAAAAATATGTTTTTGTTTGTTGATGAGATAAAAGTAGCCCTCCGATGTTGGCTACCACCCAGGTCTGAGTTTGCGTAAGCATGCGCCATATTTAGTTCCATTCAGATGTGAGCTTCTTATTTCTAGACAGACTCTGATTTAAGATGCATTAGCCTTTGCTAGAGCATTAAGATCTCATCAAGCTGCCTGAGTCCCTGAGCTAAACTGCCCTCCGTCTGCCAGCAGCCGGGCTTTTCTCATCTTTGCACTCCGGAATGATTGCTGCTTTAGTGGGTGCGTCCTCTTTGCCAGTGAAGTAGTTCTGCCTGCAAGGTTTGATCCATAAAGGTCTTTAAAGCACCCAGAAAGGCTTCTGTTTTAGTAATTTTGTTTTCTTTTGGTACTCCAGTTCACGTGTAACGTCAGTCAAGTAGCACATTTTTTAGGTTCTCTCTCTTCCCCTTGGTAACTTGAAGGCCCTTTTTTTTTGCCCCTCAGTTTGTGTATGTGTAGCACAGAACCTTAGCCTTGCTGTAAATGAACAGGGAATACAAAAATCCTGTTTGTGGCATAATGTGACCTTGTTAGAAGTGAAAAAATGAAAAATGACAAGAAAAGTTAAAATTGTCATCACAGGTTAAATTGTGCAGTTTTCAGCAAAGTGGAGTTTACAGAAATGCCAGCATTGGGCTTACTTTTTTTGTGTGCGTTGGGGAGGCTTAGCGTCAGTTCAGGAGCAGCAGGCCCCTTTGGGGTTCAGCTAAGGCCTGTGACTGGGGAGCACCTCGGGTGCTTGTGACCTGACTGCTTCCCTGGACTCGGGCGGGAGCTTCTGACACTTGTTATTTAGAGTGCGCTCATCTTGGGTGTGTCTGAAGGCAGAATGGAATTTCAGTCCTCTCTGCTTTTCTTTGGAAAGAGGGAAACTGTATTTGTAAGTATGTTTGCTTGACCAGGTACGTAGCTGGTTAATGAGGAAAGCAAGGTTTGATCCAAACTTCTAGAGAGAAAGAGCTGGCAAATGAAGAAGAACGTAACTGAATTTTGCTAAAAAGTGCTGATTCAAAGGTTGTTATATGAAGTAAAAGTTCTGAGTTCTTATCTCTTAGGTTTTATTTTGCTAACATTGTCAGAACTAGCACATCTGGCTTAGATTCTAAAATAGTTTGGTTTTATGCTTCAGTAAAAATGAATCCAATCAAATTGGAATTGAAGATAGATAAAAGGAAAGGTTTTGGTACAGCAGGGTTATCAGGAAGGTCTTGAATATTTCCTTTCTGAGTGACCTTTTAAAACAGGCCAGGGTCTTTTTCAGATGCTATGTATAAAGGGTGTTCTGTATAAAGTTCTGTATAAAGGGTGCCGGGGAGCTGTGTGTGGTGATGCACTCCTATAATCCCAGTACTTGGGAGGCTGAGACAGGAGGATTGCGGGTTTGAGGCCAGCCTCAGCAACTTAGCCAGACCCTGTTTCCAAATTAAAAAAAAAGATGGAAGGAGTAATTCTCAGCAGTCCTTGTGGGCCGTGGGTCTGTGATTGCTGATTATACTGCTTACCATTCATACCTTATGCAAACTTCATTGGCTTGCCACTTAAAAATTTCATGTCTTTTTTTTTTTTTTTTTTTTTTGGTTGGGGATGATTTTTTCTTTCTTTCTTTCGTTCTTTTTTTTTTTGGAGGGGATACTGGGCATTGAACCCAGGGGCATTCTACCTTTGAGCTCTATACCCCTAGCTCTATTTAATTTTTTATTTTGAAACAGGGTCTCCCTGAGTTGCTGAGGGCCTCACTAAATTGCTGAGGCTGTCCTCAAAACTGCGATCCTCCTGTCTTAGCCTCCCAAGTACTGGGATTACAGGCATGTGCCACCATGTCCAGCTTATGTTTTAAGTCTTTTAAGTTAGATTTTCATTTTAATAAGATTAAAAGGTGCCAGCTTTATCAGATTTAGCAATAGTTCAGATCCCACCAAGCTCAACCAAACAAACCAATTTGGTTTCTGAATTATTTCGATTCCCTTCCTCGCCCTTCTCCTTAAGTGTGGACTTGTGCACAGAGCTAAATACAGTACTGAAATGCAGTTCATTGGCGTTCTTGCTTTGACTGTGAAGTAGAATCGTTTAGCTCTGCAGGATGTGAGAAACGGGCCACCTTGTATTTCAACCAGGTTGCTTTGTGTTAACAATGATGATTAAAAATGCTTTTTAGATCTTTCCCCAGAAGTAAAACAAAACATCTTCCTGTGCTGATTAGAAAATACGCATAATTCTGTGCATCTGTGGTATTAACTTGATAATAGCAGATTCCCCTCCCCTCCAGTCCGGTTCTGTGTTTCCTAATTATACTGACCTTCAAGCCCTTGAGACACTCAGCAGTTTGCTCTTCCATAAATAATGCAGGCGCTCTGAGTGGCGGGCTGGCGGCTCGGCCGCTCTGCAGGGTATTTATAGTTCCTGCCAGTAAACGTCTGGGTTGAATCAGTCAGAGCTGCGGCCTGATCCCTTTTCAAGTGGGTGGTGAAAGAAGTGAGTCAGCGCGTTTTCCGGCTTCATGGAGTCCAGCGCATGGGTAGACTCCCGCGGCACCGGTCACTTAGTGACTGGGGACGGGCCTGTTTCTTAGAGCCCTTGCCGGCTTGCTGAGCTGGGAGGGTGCGTTGCACCCAGATGAGAGCGCACTGGGCCGACGTGGACTTGGGACGGCCTTTGCTGTGGTTTACAGGAGATGCACCAGAGCTGCTGAGGACGCGCTTTGCAGACGGGAACCCGGGTGGCCTCTGGCCGCAGAGCCCGCAATGAGCGGCGCCGCTCCCTGCAGCCTGCTGGTGACAGTGCGGCTTGGGTGTCCCCGTGTAACGAGGAGAGTAAATGACTTCGTACCCGGCAAGGACCATACGGAAAAGCCCGCTTCACGGCGCGCTCTTCTCGTGGGTTTTACACTTCAGCCTCTTCCTTTGTCCTTCACAGGACTGATTGCAGGTGTGAGCACAGCTGCCCGAAGGCTCTCCCTACCGTGCTCCTTCAGCCTCCTTTACCTCGCCCTTCCTCCTCGGGCCTCTGGATAAAAGTACTGGGCCCTCACTTTGCTGTTGCCCCTAATGTTTTCCTTGCAGGACTTTCTTGGTGTGATGGCAAACACTTCCTGTTAATACTACCAAGTGTGAGGAAGCACTGTCTTCACAGCCTGTGGTTTAAAGAATAGTTATTTTTAAAGCAGACTTGTGGGCTTTTAGTGTAAAATGTCTATTGACATTTTTGCCAGAAGAAACATTGATTTTTCTCTCTTCCTTCCCAGGCCCGGCCTTCTTCCCCGGGCGGTGCGCCGAGGTCGTCGCCAGGGGTCGCAGCATCGGGAAGCTCGGGGTCCTTCACCCTGACGTCATCACCAAGTTTGAGCTGACCATGCCCTGCTCCGCCCTGGAAATCAACATCGAGCCTTTCTTGTGAAGACAGTCTGCCGTGTGATTCGTCCCTGGGTGTCCTCCCCCTTCCCTGGGTCCTCCAGTCCTCCACCGGGAGCACCCCTTTGTGCTTTAACGTTTAATAAAGTGAAAGCGCTGCTGGCTCTGTGGGTAGCTGCATTAGGCCGGCTCGTGCTGTATCGACTGTGTGTCTGTGTGGCGCTGCGGTGCTGGGGACAAGCCCGGTGGAGTGCAGGGTCAGCTCTGAAAGAAGCGCTGCGCAGACATCGCAGCTGCTCACGGTCACCCGGACTCCCGCATAGCACGAGCCCACGTGTTTCCTTGTCGAAGAAGCACGGTGATCGATCAGAGTGCACGTTGCACGAGTGTGAGATAGTGAGGGTTTAGCTTTTGCTCCCTGCATTTGACATGTATTTACCATTGGGAAACAAGATCACAGTATTTTTAGCAAACCTTTAAGAATCAGGGTCAAGCAGTTACAGCATTTGAAGTTATTTTAAACCAAAAGAAAAACCTGTTAACACAAGTATTCAAAACATGAGGGAGCCGGGCATGGGGGCACAGGCCTGTAACCCCAGTACTTAGGAGGCTGAGACAGGAGGATCACAGGTTCAAGGACAGCCTCAGCAAGTAGTGAGACTCTCGTCAACCTAGGGAGACCCTGTTTCAATATAAAAATAAAATAGGGCTGGGGGTGTAGGCAGAATGTCCCTGGGTTCAATCCCCATTACCACCAAAAAAACCCAAAACCATATGAGGGTGCTGCTGAGGTATTTCACTGTCTGTGGTGCTCTGAGAGGGCGTGCACACCATAGATCTGCGTTGCTGGAGGAGGTGGAACAGGCGCATGTTGATACCAGAGCAGTGTGAACGGTAGAAAGCAACGGAAAGCTAACTTGTGCATTAGGCCGTACCTGTTACTGTGATCAGTCAGTTATCGAATCACGGTTTTTAATACTTGATTGAGCTACTAGTTCCTGTCTTATTTTATAGGAAGTATAGGAGTTCTCATTCTCTGAAGCTAAGCTTCTGCCAATTCTTGTCTTATGTCCCAGTTTCCCTTTCTGCTTTGATCTAGAATCTGTCTCTTAAGCCAAGTACCATCTCTTGAAAAAACAAGTTGGGTCTGGTGTACTGTTTGGGAGAAATTCCTAGCTACTGTTGAGATGATAAGAGACATGGCAGGGGCTGGTGGAGCTCAGTGGTAGAGTGTTTGACTAGCATGTGCATGGCTCTGAAGGTAAAAGTTTAAAGTAAGTCCCATTAGAAATAGCTAACAAAGATCGTGGGACAAGAATTATGTTGATGGAGCTTTTGCTGAGCCTACTAAGAAAAAACATAGGTATTTTACAACCTTGAATTGCAGCAGCATTGTCTAATGTAGTAAGATTTTTGTACACACAGACTTCTACCTCACCATTCCATTTCTATAGTGAGCATATCCTCACATTTTAAAATTGAAGTGAGATAAGCTCTTAAAAAATAGTTCATATTGCCAGGCATGGTGGCGCACACTTGTAATCCCAGTACTTGGGAGGCTGAGACTGAAGGATCCGGGTTCGCAGCCAGCCTCAGCTACTTAGTGAGGCCCTCCGCAACTTAGCGAGACCCTGCTTCAAAATAAAGAAGAAAATAAGGCTGGGGGTATAGCCCAGAGGTAGAATGCCCCTGGGTTCAATCCCCAGTATCACCCCCCCCCCGAAAATAGTGCAAAAAGAGGACTTTATCCAGCAGACATAAATATTTTTTGCAACTTAATTATAAGACATGCAACCCTATTTTTAAAAAGTGAGTCAAAGAATTGAAAAATATTTACCTATATGACCATACAAAGAGTTTTATGCAGGTGTTCACAGCATTATTGATAATATCTAGAAATTGTAGTATATCCATTCTGTGAAGTACTTTGATGAGAGTCTCACTACTTGCTGAGACTGTCCTCGAACCTGCAATCCTCCTATCTCAGCCTCTCAAGTTCTGGGATTACAGGCGTGCACCACCATGCCTGGCTAGTAGAGTACTTCTCAGCAATAAAAGAGAATGAACTACATACTCAAAAAACATGAATGAGTATCAAAGCATTATGTTAAGGAAAAGCCAGACACAAGAGACTACATATATTCCATTTATATGAAATTCTAGAAAGGTCAAAAGCAGATTGGTTGGTGGGAGCTTGAGAGGAATTAACTGCCGAGAGTTAAGAGGAAACTTCGGGGTGATGGAGATTTTGTGTCTTAATTGAGGTGGTAGTTAGACTCAAGATGTATGTCTCAGTAATGCTGAGAGGGAAAAGAATGTAATACAATATGTATTTTAATAATTTCACCTATACAACATCAGCTGAGGTATGCACAGGGGAAAATACCCTGGCTTACATTTGGCATTTCTGCTAAAGATGGCGTACTGGTCTACTTCTATTAATGAGATAGTCTCCCTTAATTTCAGGTTTGCTGTGGTTAAAATCATGGCCTGTGAATCATGATAGACCTTGATCGAGTGGGTGGAACCATGTGTTCTGTTCGCAGCCAGCCACCTGGATGTATTTTGGGTGGCCAGAAATTACTTGGAATGAAAACCCCACAAAATACCTCACTGTATATCCCAGCACGAAAGGGGAAAGATCAGCTCCAGGCATCATGTAGCTGTTTCTGCCCCTGAAGCAGGAAACTGTAGGAAGGAAAACAGTATCTGCTCCGTTAGACGAAATGAACCCTCTAGCTTAGCAGTGGAGGCTGCCCAGCCGGTCATCTTCCACTCATCCTGGAGAAGCACTGTGAATTGGGCCAGGACCGTCTGCCAAAAGCCTTTATTGGGGGAGACACACCTTCTTAGTAAAAACTGGGAGTTCTGGTATTATAAAGAAACAAGTATAATTGATTTTTTTCTAGCTCGGAGACAACTTCGATTTTACAGCCTGATGTTCCTGCATTGCTCTGTTTAGAAAGTCTTCCCACATGTGGTCTTGTTTCAGTTTTATTTTGGGGGTTTGACAATTATAGGAGCTAGAATAGGGAGTCTCTGTTTATAGGATGGACACAGTTGAGCTTTGGAGAGACTGCTGATTTACTCAAAAGCCACAGGGCCAATCATTGTGTTCGAGACACCTAGTAAGAATTCCTTGGCATCCATGGCTCACTCAGCTGTTGCATTCTTTACCTGTTTATTCAAAATGTTGAGACTTCTCAAGTTTCTTTTAAATATAAAAATACTGAAAAACAAAAATCTTAAGTCTACTACTATAAAAAATTGTACAAAGTCAGGCCTTCCCCAGCTAACCTGCCCTTTCCCCGCACAATTCCCTAAGTTAACTAACCACTGTTAACAACCAAGCTTGCGCTGTTTCTGCCGTTTTCCTGAGTTTGGTCAGCTGTACATACATACTCACATCTTCTGGGTCATGCTGTATTTACTGGTTTGCTACACATTTTATTTTTATTTTACATATTGTATCTCATGATGTTTCACTTAATGTGGACCATTTTTTCAGGTTAACGTCTGCATCTACCTCATTATTTCAGATGATACAATATTCTGATCAGCATGGGAGTTTTGGCCTGCTTGGTTTTCTTTTTTTGTGTGTGGTATGGTACTGAGGATTGAATCCAAGGGCATTCTACCTCCAAATTGCACCCCCAGCCCTTTTTTGTTTTTATTTTGAAACAGGGTCTTGCCAGATGGATGAGAGTCTCACTACTTGCTGAGGCTGTCCTCCTATCTACTAGCCTCCTGTCTCAGCCTCCCAAGTACTGGGATTACAAGCATGCGCCACCACGCCCGGCTGACCTGCTTGGTTTTTGACCTGGGCTGGTTTACCCCTCCTTAGGCAGCCTGGTGGTCCCTGGCTCCTGGAGGTCATCATATTGATGCTGAACTTAGTATGGACACCAAATCAGCACAGTGCACTACAGCCCAGAACTCCTAGACTCCAGGGATCCTCCTGCTTCAGCCTCCCGAGTAGCTGGGACTACAGGCACACACCACCACATCCAGTTCAAATGACGCACTATTCTATTGTACAGATGTCCATAATTTGCTCAACTAATCTTTTGTTGATGGACATGCAGTTATTCCCAACCCTTTACAATTACAAGCAGTGTTCCAGTGAACTCAAATAGCACTGGCTTAGGGCCCGAGAAAAACCAGTCTTGATGCCACTGTATAAACACGCACATTTGGTGTGTGATAGACACACTCGGAGATGCATGGGGATAATTAGATGTTTCTTCGATGTGACTTGTATACTTGAACAATATAATACTCCCTTAGCTCACATTCCTAGATATAGGCATTGCCAGGTCAAAGGATGCATTTTGAATTTAAAACATTGAATGACTATTTTTACATTTTTATGTTTTTATTGGTGCATTGTAGTCTCACATCACGATGAGTATCAGTTTGGTGTTAACATACATGCACACAGCTCTTGGTGTTCCTCCCCCCGCCTCCCCCCCACATGTAGCACTGAGAATGATGTTGGTATAATCTCATATATACACATTGTTTATGACAGTAATTCCATGGATTCACTACTTTCTTACCCTTCCCCTTCCCTTGTACCCCTTCCCTTGCACCACTGAGGGTTCTCCATTGTCATTGGAGTCCCTTTTGTGTCCCCACTACTCCCTAAGTTACGCATATTAATGAAAACATATGACCCTTCATTTTTTGTG